>PVIH01020853.1:0-31248 GCA_004025045.1 Sigmodon hispidus | reverse complement strand
GCAAGAAGGAGCCCAGGAGCTAGGAAGCATCTCTTTCGCACACACACCATCGAGAGACAGACAGATAATGAGGCTAGCTCTCCAACTCTCACATCTTCAGGGTAAGTTCATCCATACTCCTGCCCATGGGGTAATCTGTACTGGCCTGTTTAGGTGAGATGCAGGGCCTACTATACTGAGTGCTGCTGGTGGTGAGAGGAAAGACCTGTTCTCTCTAGTGCTGCAGCCAGTGAGAAACAGAACGAACTCTTGAAGCCCTATCCTCACTGACCTTAGGTGACAAAGGAGCCAGGCAATCAACACAGACTGAGGCTATGGCAGGCTCATGGACCAAGACTTGGTCCTTGGCAGCAGCCCAGGTCTAGATGACAACATGGCCCTGAATTGCAGCATAGGCTGCTAAAAGCTGTTGGGTCATGAAGTGGCATGACCCATGGACACTAACATGACCCTAGATGGCAGCCTAGGCCCATGATATCTGCCTTGAATAAGGGCCATGGTTTACTTAATAGAGCTTGGTTATTGTTTCTTTTTACCTAGAAAAAATTGAATTGTCTCCACTTGGCACGTTTAAATTCCTCATCTTGTGAGTTGCTTCTTCTGATCTGAGGTCATTTTTTGTCCATTTTCTAGACCTAAATGTATAATCTCCTGCCAACATACTGAAACTGTGAAGTAAACTTGGTCCTCACTCTCATCTTCATGGAGCCCTCTTTCTTAGTTTAATGTTATGTAATATATATGGACAGAGGAATCTACTACACTATATATGTGGCATGTGCTTGTAAGCCTGTAAGGTAAAGCTATTGTGCCCCATTCCCCTTGTAACTGGAGTTGTCTTTTACTAGTGTTATTTTCTTATTTTCTTAGTTAACACCCCAGTCTAGCTGGAGTGGGAGAGGAAGCAGAAGTACAGAGGCAGAGCCTACCAACACCAATAAATGGGCTGTATTGATCACAGCCCAGGATATAACTCAGAGTGAGAATCCAAGGGAAAGTGTCAGCTCCATCTCCATCTCATAAATCTGCCGAGGACACAGCTCCTGAGCACTATCTGGACACTGGCTGAACACTTCATCTCTCTTTCCTTTATTCTTTTCCTCAAATACATGCACTGGCTCCTGTTCCTCTTGTTCTCAGGAGTTGTGGTTTTATGTCAGTCTCATTTAGTGGGTGAGTGAATGTCACAGTGGAGATAAGAAGGGAACAGGCCCGGAGGTCTGGAAATGGTGTCTCAACTTCTTGACTGTGAAGGATGGAACCTACAAGGAAAGAAAGCCTCAAGAACCAGATACCACTCCTTGAGTTACACACAAATGATGCTCCATACTACATACCAAACTCCAAGAATATTTGTTCATCAATGTTCATAGAAGCTTTATCCATAGTGGTCATGAACTGGAAACAACCTAGGTGCCCTTCAATGGAAGAATGAATAAAAATAAGTGTGGTAAACCCAAAAAGATTAGCAGGGGATGTACTGACTCATTAGTGGACTTTAAACAAAGCAAAAGTACACCAAAGCTGCAAACCACAACCACTGAATAGCTTAGGATCTGAAGCACCTTAGACCAAGACCTTGGAGCCCATTCCATGGTTGCTTATTACTTTCACTGAGTTTTAATTCATTTATTCTCGAAGCATTCAACTCTACCTTGAACTGTTGTGTGTCTCAGTGAGTAATCTCTTCTTTCAGAGAGCTTTGTGTCGGGGCTGGAGAGATGGTTCAGAGATTAAGAGCACTGACTGTTCTTCCAGAGGTCCTGAGTTCAATTCCCAGCAAAACCACATGGTGGCTCAGAGAGCTTTGTGTCTTTCAGATCCCATGGCCTTTGTAAAAACTCCCTATTGCATTACTGCTTAAATTCTGAGTTGGATGAAACAGGTATGAATCCCTTCCCCTACTACTTCAAGTACACTGATTCCTTAGTACAAATGCACACAAAACAAAGACTGGGGTCAAGATCAGTAAAAATTCAAAAACAAAGTTTAGACAATTTTAATTTTTTTTTCCTGAATGGTCATGTGTTTGGCTTTCATAAACTTTTGGCTCTTCCTTAGAAAGTATGTTTTCTGAAAGAGTTCCAGATTGAGGGACTTCTGTCACTTCTAAAACTAAATTTTTTGAACAGTAAAGGAAGAAATTCAGAATTCAGAGTGCTAACAATTTCTAATAAAGAATTTTTAGGAAGAAATCCTTCATGTCCATGAATCATCTTTAAAACCCATAGTTTTACTCAATTTCTTGTGTTTTTCATCTGGGTTAATGATTTCAAAGGCTTTTTAAGTTCTCTGAAATTTTAGGGTTCCTGGATAGGTCTAACTTGCCTGCCCCTATCTTCTAACAAACTTAGAAAAAATATGGAAGGAATGATGCCCTCAGCTATGTGAAGGTTTGTTTGTTCCTATCTCACCTGGAATGACTTTGATTCTTAGTGTCTGTAGTGCCATTGAGAAGGAGACAGTTTCCACATCCTCAATGTTCCTCCATTAAGTGGAACGGGAGGCTCTCCTGGCTTATTGTTCTGGGTGATATGACTAGAGCCGCAGTCTTCCACTGTAAAGGGCTCTTTGATTCTTATCTATTTCACAAACTAAGGACCATAATAGTGTAGACAGGACAATCCAGAGTTTACAATGAAATGGGAAGGAAGAAAGAGTGCTAACCGACCCATCATTCTGGACCTGGCCTCTGCTGGCCCTGGCTCTGGGTCTACACTCCTCCTCTACCAGCCACTGATCTTCTTTGGACTCACTGTTCATGGATGTTAGTGCTTAGTCTATGCTACATACCATGCTTAGAACCTTCTTGTCTCCCAGACTGATGAAGTCTTCTTTATTCTTTGAGTTAACTATTGATATTTTGTTGATGTTCACACAATGCATGCAAGTAAAGAGTCATGGCCTCGCCCAAGTTCCAGAATCAAATGTGTCATTAATTAATTAATTAATGTATTTATTATAACTGCAGTTTCCCCTTCTTTCCTCCTCTCACAGTATCCCTTATTCCCCCCACGTTGCCTTTTACTCATCATCATTTCTTTGTTTGAGCACTTAACTGTACTGAAGCATAATGACACATCTTGATAACATTAATTTTATGGTTGACTCTCTATAACCTACATAATGCTACATTCTTTCTATATTTTCTGCTAGAAATCCTGTAGTTTCAGCTCCTCACATTTAGAATTTTAATCCTTCATCTGTTGCAATTTGTATTCATTTATAAGTAAATACAGGTTTTGTGTGTGCTTATGTATTACTCTTTATTGAAGATACTGTCTATTCTTTTCTGCTTTTCTTTTTCTTGTTTTCTCCCCTATATGTATATGTGGTGTGTATATGTGGTGTGTGTGTGTGTGTGTGTGTGTGTGTGTGTGTGTGTGTGTATACATATGAAGACCCAAGACTGACTTTTAGATTCTTCTTTAACTACTATCCATCTTATTATTTGAGATAGGGTCTCTGAATTGAACCCAGACTTGCTGACACTCTTAGTGAAGCTGGCCTGCTTGTTCTGGATTCTCTGTGTTCTCATTCAGAGCTCTTGGAGGAATACAGGCAGGCCACCATGCCCTTTCATCATTTCCACAGGTACTGGGGTCTGAACTCTGCTCCCAGGCTTGTGCTGCAGAAGTTTGCTCCACTGAGCCCTGCCTCAAGTTATATCATGCCAGCCAGACAGCTGACATCTAAGGTCTGGATTAAAGCAAGAATGCCCATGGACATTTTGGGTTCTTTATGCTGATGATAATGGTAACTGTGGACTTACTTTCATAAATGGCTTTTATTATGTTGAACAGCTTTCCTTTTTCACCTAGACTGTTGAGATAAATTTAACAAACAAAAACATTTAGCTTAGTTAAATATATCAGTAAGTTTTCATATTTTAGTCTGCTAGCTAGTGTGACATACTACATTGATGGATATGCACATGTTGATTTAGTCTTACATGTCAGGGACAAATATCAAGCATTCACAATGGACAATATTTTGGATGCACTGTTGAAGTAATCTAATTATCTGATTAAGCATAATCTCTTCAAAAGGAAAATAGGGAAATAGCAGCCAGCTCAGCAGTTAACAGTGCTTGTTCTCTTCAGAGGGCCAGAGTTTGTTCTCTAGCACACATGGTTAGCTAACAAATGCCTGTCTCTTCAGCTCCGTGAATGTGACTCTTCCTCAAACAGTCACACATTCATGAAATCTGCATAAACATATAGATTTTCTTTAAAAAAACTTGTTTTTAAGAGAAAATGAAAGTGTTTAGTTATTATTGTAGTTTCCTTGATGGCTGTGAAGCTGGTACTGATATTCATCCTTTATTTTATGCTAGAGATTTCTCTTGTATGAAATATTCAAAGAATAAAGAGTAATGCTACTTAAAAATCTAAAATGAAAAAGAATCAGACTTCATATATCTAGAACAAATTGTATAACTTAAAAAGTCAACTTTCTCCCTCCATCCTTACTACAGAAAGCCTGGCCTTAAACACACAAATATCATGTACAGTCACTTTTCTCCTTTAACTTCCCCGCTTTAGATAAACCATTATATAATGTGATAAATAGAATTATAAGTAGAAACTATCAATATGATGATTTGAAATACATGTAGATATGATGCTTTACATTATGCTTCATATTGTTTAATTTGTTAGCACATTAATCATACACACTATGACACTTGAACATTTGCATACAACATGTACAGACCAAATAAAGATCTTAGTGCTTCACTAACTCAGCATTCATTTTTTTACTCAGAATCTACATGCTTTTGTGTTTGGACAAAACACACTGAATTTTTGTGAAATAGACTTATCTTGCTATGCCATGTACCAAAATTTACTCATACAATTTACTGATACATGGGCACCTAAAAGGAAAATAAATGTTAAGATTTATATTAAGATAATATTTACTGTATTATTTTACTTTTAAAAGCATAACATTTTGTTGCTGTTGTTATTGTTGTTGTTGTATGTGTGTGCTCCTTTGCATAGTTCTTAACTGGAGGAGGTCGGAGGGGAACTTCAGCTTACAAGAGTTGGTTCCATGAGGAGCTGAGAAATATTTATATTGATTGTATTTGGGTGGAAGCTTCTGTAGATATCTATTAAATCCATTTGCATCATAACCTCTTTTAGACTCCTTATTTCTCTGTTGAGTCTCTGTCTGGTTGACCTATTCAGGTTGAAAGTGGGGTATTGAAGTCTCCCACTATTAGGGTGTAAGAAGTGATGTGGGATTCAAACTTTAGCAGTGTATCTTTTACATAAGTAGGTGCCCTTATATTAGGGGCATAAATATTCAGGATTGAAATTTCCTCTTGATCAATTTTTTCCTGTGGTGTATAAGTAATGGCCATCTTGGTCCCTTTTAATTGCTTTTAGTTTAAAGTCTATTTTGTTAGAAATTAGGATGGCAACCCCCGCTTGTTTCTCAGGGCCATTTGACTGGAAAATCTTTTCCCAACCCTTTACTCTAAGCCTGTGTCTGTCTTTGGGGTTTAGGTGTGTTTCTTGTAGGCAACAGAAGGATGGCTTCTGTTGTTGTATCCATCTTGTTAGTGTGTGTTGTTTTATAGGAGAGTTGAGTCCATTGATATTAAGGGATATTAGTGACCACTGATTGATATTTTCTGCCATTTTTTGGTAGTAACTTGTTTGTATTTCCTTTCTCTGGAGTATTCTTCTGTGGAATTATTGAGTGCTTGTGGTTTCATGGGTGCATCTGGGATCCGTACATTGGAGTTTTCCTTCTAATACTTTCTGTAGTGCTGGATTGGTAGATAGATATTCTTTCAGTCTGACTTTGTCCTGAAATATCTTGTTTACTCTGTCTATGGTGATTGATAATTTTGCAGGGTATAGTATTCTAGTTTGGCATCCATGCTCTTTTAGCATCTGTATAACTTCTGACCAAGCCCTTCTTGCTGTCATTGTTTCCATTGAATAGTCAGGTGTTATTCTGATGTGTCTGCATTTATATGTAAGTTGGCCTTTTTCTTTAGCAGCTCTTAAAATTTTTTCTTTGTTCTGTATGTTTTGTGACTTGATTATAATGTGACATGCTGACTTTTTTGGGGGGTCATATCTATTTGGTGTTCTGTAAGCTTCTTGTATCTTTATAGACATTTCCTTTTTCAGGTTAGGGAAGTTTTCTTCTATGATTTTATTGAAAACATTATCTGTGCCTTTGAGCTGGTATTCTTCTCCTTCTTCTATTCCTATTATTTTCAAGTTAGGTCTTTTCATGGTGTCCCAGATTTCCTGAACATTTTGAGTTATGGTTTTTTTGGTTTTAGTGTTTTCTTTGACTGATACATCTATTTGAGCTACTGACTCTTCCACTTCAGAGATTCTATCTTCCATCTTTTGACCTCTGCTGGTTATGCTTGTATCTGTAGTTCCAGCTTTTTTCTTCAGGTTTTCTATTTCCATCTTTGCCTCATTTTGCACCTTTTTTATTGCTTCTATTTCAGTTTTTAGTTCCTGGCATGTTTCTTTCAGAGATTTATTCATCTCTTCCAATTTTTGTTTGCTTTTTTCTTCTATTTCTTTAAGGCATTTTTTCATGTCTTCTTTAAGAGCTTCAATGATTATCATAAAGAAATTTTTGGTATTGCTTCCTTCTGCTCCTCTTCATTGCTCAGTTCAGGGCTTGTAGTTGTAGGACCACCACTTTCTTCTGGAGTTATCTTGTTGTTCTTTACATTATTATATATATTTTTGCAATGGCGTCTGCCCATGGCTTCAGTGGTTCACGATTAGGTGTCTCCTAGTCAGTTGTGGAACATGGGCTTGTGTGTCTCCTGTCACCTCTGAATAAAAGGTCTGCTCAATCTCTACCTCTGTTCTGGGCAGAGGACTGGATTTCAAGTCTTCAATCCTTCTCTGATTGATCAGTTGGAGGAAGGTGGCCATGCAAATTCCCTCAGCAGCAGCCTGGAGGGGCCCTGGCAGACTGAGTTTATCTCTGTCTGCTACAAATTGTGTGGGTACAAGCTCCACAGACAGCCCCTGGTCCCGGAACCGGAACCCAACTGGAACACAATTTTCCCTGTCAAGGATTCAGGCACTGGGGCCTTCTGAACCCACTTCACCTTTGGGCGGAGTCTGAGACTGTCTTTCAGAGTCCTCAGTCCTTATCTGTTTGATCCGTTGGAGGTGTATGGTCCTGCAAAATCCCGCAGCAGCAGCTGGGGGGACCCTGGCAGACCAAGTTTATCTCTGTCTGCTACAGAGTGTGTGAGAACCAGCTCCTCAGACAGCCCCTGGTCCCGGAACCGGAACCTGATCTGGAAAGTTTTCTATGATTTTGTTGAAAATATATTTTGTTTCTTTTAGCTAATATTCTTCCCCTTCTTCTATTTCTATTATTCTTATATTTTGTCTTTTCATGGTGCCCCAGATTTTCTGGACATGTTATGTTATGATTTTGTATTTTTTTACTTTACTGTTTCCTTTGACTGACAAGTCTATTTTTTCTATTATATCCTTCATTTCAGAGATTCTCTCTTCTATCTTTTGCATTCTTTTGGTTATGTTAGTGTCTGTAGTTCCTGTTCATTTATTTAGATATTTTATTTCCTGTATTACTTAGGTTTGTGTCTTGTTTGTGACTTTTATTTCAATTTTCAACTCTGGCACTGTTTTCTTCATAAGTTTGATTGCTTTTTCTTGGTCTTCTTTAAGGGATTTATTGATTTCTTCTCGTTTTTGTTTGTCTTTTCCTCTGTTTCTTTAAGGTAGTTTTTCATTTCCTGTTTAAAGGCTTCTATCATTAAGATCCTTTTAAAAACATGTCTTTAAAGGTCATTTTCTTCTGCCTCGACTACATTGAAGTGTTTAGATCTTAGTGTTGTGGAACTGCTAGGTTCTGGTGGTGGCATATTATTCTTTAAGTTATTGAACGTATTTTTGCACTGGAGTCTACCTGTTTCTTCCTCCAAATGGAGAAAGCGTGGTCTGTGTTGTCTGTGTTTCAAAAAGTAATCTTATTTGCATTATCACCCTTGATAAGTCATACTTATGATTTTTATCTTTTTCATAGTTATTGTTAACTTATCAGCATTTTAAATTCATTTTACTGTTTTTCTTGATAAATACAAAATAAATAAAGAAGGAAAAAAAACAAAAAAAGCCCCAAAGAACAAAAAGATGTTCATGGCTCAAGATGTCCTCTTTGTGCAACTACAGCTCATTGTGAAATTGGGGCCAGTGAAGTCTGTGTCACACAGAGCAGTTGAGAATTCTACTAATGCATGTATAAAAATATGTGGTACATTTACACAATGGAGTATTTACTGCTCAGCAGTAAAAAAAAAAAAAAAAAAAAAAAAAAAAAAAAAAAAAAAAAAAAGAAAAGAAAAAAGAAAAAAAATGGTGCCCTAAAATTTGCAGGCAAATATACAGAACTAAAAAAGCTCATTTAAAGAAAAACAAATATGATATGTACTCACTCATAAGTGTTTATTAGATATACATCAAAGAATAATCAGGCTAGGCTTCAGTCCACAGTCCCTTAGCAGCTAGGTAATAAGGAGAAATTTAAGAGAGACTTCCATAGATTTTCCTGGGATGGGCAAATAGATAAAATCCCCTGAGTAAATTGGGACCATGAGAGTAGTGAGGGTAAGGGGAGGTAGGAAGAAAACATGAGGTAATTGAATGGTTGAACTGGGGGAGAAGGTAGAGAAGAATAACAATGAAATGGATACTTTGATAGTGGGAGCTATTGTTCCATTGGAAAGAAACCTGGTGCTAGGAAAATGCTGAAGAACCCACAAAAATGACCCCTGCTAAAACTCCAAGCAATAGTGGAGATGGTGCCTACACTGGCCTTCTATAATTAAATTGATGAATATCCCAATTGTCATTATAGAAGCTTCATCCAGCAATTGATGGGTTAAGATTTCACTTGAGTTGAAGAGAAAGGTAAGAGATTACATGAGCAAAGAGGTCAAGATCATGATGAGGAAACCCACAGAGACAGCTAACCCAAACTACTGGGAGCTAACTGACTCTGAATTGACATCTGAGGAACCTACATGAGATTGAACTAGGCACTTTGAATATAGATGACAGTTGAATGATGTGGACAGCTTGTGACATTTAACATTTTTATTCTTTTATACCTCTAGAAATGACCATTCCTACCCAGTTATTATCACAGTTACAAGGCTCTAGATTAATTGTATCACAAATCCAATCCTCCAAAGGTGCTGACCTTGCTTTTAACAGTCTAATTATTCTTTTACATTGTGAGTTAGCATTCTCAAAAGCCAGCGATTCAATTATTATTCACCTAGATTCTGACTCATACCATTCTGTTTACTGATGTAGTTAATGTGTACAAAATGTCTGTTATAATAACAAGATTTCTAGCCTGTATGGCCTGTGATCCAAATCTGCAGACCTGCAGTCCCACGGAAACACACAGAGGCTTATACTAATTACATGTCTATATCTCAGGCATATTGCTAGCACACTCTTGCATCGTGATTTAGCTAATTTTCATTCATGTGTCTTGCCACATGGACTGTGGCTTACCTATTTCTTTACATCTTGCTTCTTGGGTGGCTGGATTATAGCTCCTTTGATTCTGCCCTCTTTTTCTTATCTATGCTTTGATTTACCTGCCTATTTCTAAGATGCCTGCCATAGACAGTTTCTTTATTAACAAATGATATTCACAGCATACAGAAAGACATTACACATCATGTATAGTCTGTAAAAGTTTCTTTTAGGATTTGAGTTACTTTTGTGAAAGATTCCATTTTTTTCCTATTTCTTCAGTTCTATCTCATGCATTTAATGCTGCCATGTGGCATACACTTGGGGTTTGCTCATTGGATAGTGATTGCATTTCTATACCATCATAATCTTCCTCACCAAGAAGTTGGTCTAAGGAGATTTCTATGCCTCTAGCTCTGTTTCTTTGTTCTATTGTTCTAGCCTCCTCCTTTCATTATGTTTTCCACTGTAAAATGGTTCAGCTTCCAAAACAGCAGTAACCATATTTAGCTAGTCCTTAGGGGCATGATGACCAGAAATTTAACATTTGTTTACAAATGGTGAGTGTATACCATATGTAACAAGTGCTTACTTGATTCTTCTTAATTCTAACATTTGAAACAGAGTCCAAAAAACTTCTGTACTTTTATCATCTTCTGATTTCTCTAAGATTATTGGATATACTAATGCTGGTTGTTTGATAACCTTATGCTGTTTTGTGTAATCTTAAAAGATAATGATGAGATTGGTTCTTTATATTCCTCTGTTTGGGTTTGAATATCATTGTGTTCTCTCTTAACAGGCTTTTCTAAGACTTTCTTCTTGGCATTCTTATTAACTGACTTTTTAAATATAAAACAGAAGTAATCAAACCAAAAATATTCTTTAAAACAATATAAGCATTATGATGATAATCTCATTTTCTTTATTTACCTTTTCCTTTACTGGTTTCCATTTCAAAACATTTAGAGTAAAGTGAAAGAAAGACTAGACACCTTCCATTACCTTAAATGAATTTCCCCTTTTAAGAAAATCTAATTTACTCACCAAACATGTTGCCAGTGATGATTCAGATGACTGTGAAGTGGGGCAGCTACCTAGAGTGGTAGCAGCCCAAGGAGGGGTCTAAAAAGGAAAAAACAAAACCCACAACCCACCAGGAGGAGACCACTGTCTGAAAAACTATTCCAGATGAAAGTAAAGAAGAAACACACGTGGCCAGTTCTACCTAAGGCTGAAGGCTAACTCAGAATAGAAATCCTAGCCAGCTGCTAATTACTCCTCTGGCCATGTGTTGCTCTGGCCAGCAAGCTACTTTTTTGGGTATTTGTGACTCAAAGTTAGACACTAAGTGAAACACAAATTTTAGTTGGTATTTAATAAAGACTCAGAGTTAAATATCAGGGAAAGCTGAAATATCAGAGAGAGGAAACAGTCCACAGTAAAATCTCACCCAGCCAACTTCTCAGGGCAAAAGCTATCTTCAAAATCCTCATCTTGGCTCATCTTTCCTATGGAATACTAGAATGTCTGCCTAAGACTTCCTTAAATAGCTTTTTTCTCCAAGTTTTTTCACTTCCATTTCAACTCTGCATCATAATCCTAGAGTTAGTATTAAAAGTGTGAACCACTGCTACTTGGTTGTTAGGGCTTGAGCTCACAGTAAGATATCTGTCTCTGGAATTATGGAACTGAAGGTGTAGGGCGCTACTCAGTCTTTCCCTTACTAGGATTAAAGACATGAGTTACCACTCTCTGACCCTCCTGGTTTAGCTGCGGGTGGATCTTTTCTCTGATATTTCAGGCTTATTATTATTATTATTATTATTATTATTAACAAAGAAGTCACACTTTCTATCCTTGTATATCCTTATTAAAGGTCCCTTCCCCCTCCCACCACATCAGGTCATTCTTTTTTCTCCACAACTCCGCATCCCCTCCCTGGGCAGGCTGCAGACAGTCCCATGGTCCCAGTGACCCAATATTGCTTAGTTCAGTCTCCACTTCTGGCAGATCCAGCTTTCTCCCCCCTCCCTCAAGAGTGAGTCAGGTGTTCCTCTAAGGAGAGTGGGATCCAAGGAGTCAGTGCAGGGTGTTTCTGATCCCAAGCTGTTCAGTGGTTGTGGTTTGCAGCTTGGGCATGCTTTGCTTTTTTCTTGTTTGTTTGTTTAGAGACCACTAATGAGTGAGTACATCCTCTGCTTATCTTTCTGAGTTTGTGATATCTCACTCAGGAGGATATTCTCCAAGTTCATCCATTTGCCTGCGAATTTTAGGATATCATTTTTTCTTACTGCTGAGTAGTACTCCATTATGTAAATGTACCACAGTTTGTTAATCCATTCTTCAGTTGAGGGACATCTAGGTTGTTTCCAGGTTCTTGCTGTTACAAATAATGCTGCTATGAACATAGTTGAGCTAATCAGGCTGATTTTATTAAACATAAAATATATCAATATATGGGAAGCCTGTTTCTTTTTGAACAGAAACAGATGTAGGATGGATTTGAGGGGAGTGGAGGAGAGATGTGGACAGTTAATGTGAGAAGAAATGAGAGGAGAAACTACCATTGGGAATGTAAAATAAATAAATAAAAGTATAGGCGTCCTCCTAAGTAAACATTCTTCAAAGGCTTCACAAGTAATCAAATTTATTCTAGCATTGTGCTATTGATGGCATCCTGTATGCCTCCCCTGAGCAAAAAAAAATCTTATAATTTCACATTCAAATATCATATTTTCTAGTGACCATTTTGAAACAATATGATTGTCTCTCTCAGGCAGCTGCTAACTGCTTCTGAATATTCAGGAATTATTTTCAAGCATAGTAGGGTGAGTGTACTCAATATGGACAGAGACATAGATCAAGTATTCTCAGATGTTTATCTGTGCCTCTATGGGAGGGATGTTCACTGTCTCATTTTGTGATATGCTCTTAGAACAGTAAATTAATGTTACAGATCATAATATCAAATTCCAGAAATGATGTTTCTAAGAACACAGCACTCCTATCTGATTTATCCATGTACTCTCAGAAGAGTGCTCACTCTAATTCCACAGTCACTGGAAAGTCACAGCACACAGTGCTCTATTGTATCTTTGTACTATTTATTGTAGAATTCCTAAAGTTAAGCTAAAGAAACTAAACACTCTACCCTTAAATTTTACACTCATTTATTAATTTTCCTACTCTATTATTTAGTAAGCTACCATTGATCACTTTACTAAGTGTGAGGCTTTCTGTGAAACTACTAGTTGAGGATCTCACAGAATGTGAAATATTCTTGAAGAGATCACAACGTGTTGAGCAAAGTTGGCTCTTGGGGACAAGAAGAAGTCAAGAATAGACAACCTTACAAGGGAAGGTTATCTTTAAAAGGAAAGACATTGAGTGACTACTCAAACTTGTATAGTCAATTAAGTAGCTCATCCCTAGGGAAGAATAATTTTTCTCTTATCAGTAATTAGTTGCCTGTAGTATTTTTGGTCTATGTGTGGACACCATAATACTTTCTCATTTTACATAAGTTAATTTATTGGTGTCATTATTCATTAATCATGTATTATATAGGCAATTGTGGTATTGCAACAACATGGGTATAACTTATCATCAGCTCAGAAATAATACACACTAGCAACACTAAAGAATTCAACAGGTTTTTATAATTTATAAATTTACATATGTATAACAATAATAATTAAAAACAGGTGAGGCATTGAATTTGAAAGAGTATCAGGGGAGAGAGGCAGGAGGAGATAAAAGAAGAAAGAAAATAATTATGTAATTACATTTTAATTAAATAGAATAAATTTTAAAATAGAAAAAGAGACTTTGAAAGATAGCAATAAAGTAGGTGGGTAAACATAACAGTTAATGAGGGTATCAGAGAAACAGAAGATGTCAAAGTAAAGAGGTTTTAAATAATTGCTGAGGGTGTTATAAAAGCAGGTATTTTGTACTGTGTAAATGAAACAAGAATGTAAGTATACAAGAAAGCTAGGCAGAGAAAAACACATATTATTAAGAAATAGAATTTGGTTAAACACAAGAGCTCATGGAGATGGTGTCATACATTCTGAAAGATTGTGTTGGACAGACAGTATTATAGTTTTATTGGGCTGTGGTGGTGAAACATTCCAACTAAAATCAACTTAAAGAAGAGAGGGTTTGTATAGCTTACTCTTCCACGTCACAACTAATTATTGAGGAAAGGTCAAGGCAGGAATTCAAAGAAGGGATCTGGAGAAAATCTATAAATAATACTGCTTTCTGTCTTACTCACAGGCGATTCTTCTGGCTTGCTCAAAAGATCATAATGAGACAGCTTTCATATTCAGTCCAGGATGACCTGCTAAAGAATGGTGCCAACCAGAACGATTTGGAAAATCCTGTATCAATTAATAATCAAGACAGTCCCTCAAAGTCATGTTTACAGAGAAACTTAATGAAGACAATTATTCAGTTGCTACTGAGATGATCTAGGATGTGTCTTTCTCATTGACAGCACAAACTAGGACATAATATCTTCTAAAGATCTTTACATTTCAATCTCTGCATATGGTACTGCAAAATCTTACTGCATATGACCAAAAGGAGTTTTAATAGCTAATTATGTCAAGGGACACAGAATAAAAGAAACAATGTTTTATATGGATGATCCTCTAAATCCACAAATGTTTTTATAAAAGAGAATTAGAAGAAAGAGGATATAGTTCCAAAGTAGAACCCTTGCCTACCATGTGCAAAGCTCTGGGTTCATTCACCAGCAGTATAAACAGGGAGAGAGGTTGGAGGGGGAAATAAAATTTTGAAAAATTGACTATGGGATAGAGAATATAAATGATAAAGCTTGATTTAAGTCAAATTGTAGATGGAGAAACTGGCTATAACCCAAAGGATAGTAGAGGTTATTGGAAACTGAGGAAAAAGCCAAGAAAATGTATTTTCTCTTTTAGTGTGTTTAAGACAGTGTTTCTCAACCTTCATGATGCCTAAAGCAGAAACATTTTATTTAATACAGTTCTTCAGGTTAGAATAATCACAACTACAAAATTATTTCATTGCTACTTTATGAAGGAATTCAATCTCCCTAAGAAGTTGGGGAAGTCACAAAAAAGTGAGAAATTTTCTTCTAGAAGTTTGTTCTAGAATAAAGCTGAATGTCCCAAAGTGGTGTTGGGACTCTGATATTTCATTTTTTAGAGTACTCAGCATGAACAACATGTGAGACATGGCTAGGTGTGGTGGAAGCATGGTCCCACTTCTAAGTGCATGAAGACCAAGACAGGAAGAATCCAGAAATGATGCTAAGACCCCAAGAAGGAGCTCACTAGAAATGTCTGGGAAGAAGCACCCTAATTTCTTCCTTCACCTCTAGACTTACCAATTGTAAGATTGCTAATAACCTGAGATATTCCAGACCTAGAGAGTCTAAAATTAAAGATGGAAATGTTGGAATACAGGAGGCAGAGTTCCCTGTATACAGTTAGGCCCAAACCTCCTCCTTTCCTGTGTTTCAAACTGAAGAATTTCCCAACAATAGAATAGGCTGTGTAGGAAACCTTTATGTTACATGTTCCTTCTCTAGCAGCCATTGAATTCTCAGACACTGTTTCTTGTTTTCTAATCCTAGAATGAGCAGGAGTTATAGAGAGAGAAGTTTCTGGAGAACCAGAAATCTATATCTCCCTCACACACATAGAAAATAAAATAAGGGAGGGAAACTACCCGAGTCGATTGTACCCAGTTATCTGGCTAACCTCTAGTTTCCACATTATCATACATTTGATTTCTCAAAAGTAAATAAAAAAGCCATTTCCTCATTTCCTCATTGTACTTATGATGTAGATTCTTTTCCTGTTCTCCAGCTTTATAAAGGGAGTGAGTGAGCATCCTTTACCTCAAGCCACTGTCTATCATCCAAGATGAATCCAGTGACAAAGGTCTGCATACTACTCATTGTGACAGCATCTCTTCTCTGCTCTGTCAAGGGTAAGATGTCGGTCACAGAATTTGTGGGTGAACAATATTGGTGACTACCTTTCTCTTTCAGTAGTGTATACAGTACCTTCAAGGACCATGAAAGCTGGTCAGTAGGAGTGAAGCTTCTAATTGGGCAGCAGCTAGGTTTCTCCATGGTTCATGCCTAAGTAGGTGTTGTTTTCAACAATGGGCCTTCCCTTTAAGGTCTGGGGATAACCAACAGCCTTGTTATTAGTCTATGATGTTGGTGGAAGGTATTTCATGAAATGCCTTATCTCAAGACTCAACAAGATGTAACCATTTTTTTTTTGAAATGGAGGTTTTACTTGGGATAAGAGAAATAATTGAGTCATCAACTCTACTATCACACAACTCCATTTATATATCTATTTTTATATCATATATGTATATTTTTAAACAAGCTTCTACAATAGTAAGATTTCATCTATTCTTCAGAAGGCCTTTGGTGGTAGTTGTTGCTCCCTATAGTTTCTCTTTTACCCTCAGCTTCCATACACTTCCCTATTTAATCATAGTCTGGTTTAATCTTTATCTCTCTATAACATTTTACTGTTTCTATTTGCTTGGGAGATCCTCTCCTTTCCTCAGGTTTCTTATTAAGCACTAAAAATGTCACTGTATGATTGTAGCACACACAACAAAAGCTTAAACAGTAACATAAACAGGTGAAGACATGCACTATTCGCCCTTTGTTGTCTGGATTACCTCACTCAGAATAATTGTTTCTAGCTCCATCCATTTGCCAGCAAATTTTATGAATTTATTTTTTTTAACAACCAAACAATATTTCATCACGTAAATATACCATATTTTCATTATTTATTAATCAACTGATGGATATCTAGGATGTTTCCAATTTCTGCTTATTATGAATACAACAATGATGGCATGGTTGAGCAAAAATTTCTGTAGTAAGATAAAGATTCCTTTAGGTATATGCCAAAATGTTGTATACTTGGAGTGACTCAGCTTTATTGTGAACCTTGAAAGCAATAGCAATATTAGTTTAGGCTATATTAGTTTCCTCTCCTGATAGTAATGAATAATCTATTCTATTTCCTTGTATCCTCATCAGCATGTACTATTATTAGTTTTTTGGATCTTTGCCATTTTCACTTTAGTAAGATGAAATCTCAAAGTTGCTTTAATTTATAATTTCTGGATGACTAGGCTATTGAACATTTCTAGTTTTATAGCAATTTGTTTCAGTTTAAAAAAAAACTATCTGCTTTGTTCTTTTTTAACTTATTTGTTTCCTTGATGTTCAGTTTTTCAGTTTTTTTTTTAAATTATTTATTATGTATACATTATACAGAAGAGGGTAACAGATGTCATCATAGATGGTTATGAGCCACCATGTGGTTGCTGAGAATTGAACTCAGGGCCTCTGGAAGAACAGTCAGTGTTCTTAACCTCTGAGCCATCTCTCTCCAGCCACAGTTTTTCAGTTATTTATGTAATCAAGATGCTAACCATCTCTCAGATATATAATGGGTAAAGACCTTTACCCATTCTGCAGGTTACCACTTCTCTTGAATGATATTGTTATTTACTATGCAGTAACTTTTCAACTTCATGAGGTCCCTTTATTATTTGCTGTTCAGTACCTGCAGTATCAAATTTCCTTTTCAGAAAGTTCTTTAATTGTGCCAATAATTTGAATTTGGTTCTAACTTGCATGTTCTCTCTCTCTCTCTCTCTCTCTCTCTCTCTCTCTCTCTCTCTCTCTCTCTCTCACACACACACACACACACACACAATGTGTGTTTCAAGAAAGAATGCTAGTGTTTTGAAGATCTTGTTTCCTTGGGATCCTACATCTCCTCTGGATCTTACAATCCATATATTTCTTCTCTTTCAAGTTTACCTGTGCTCCAAGGGAAGAGATATGATGTAGAAATCTATTTATGATTGAGTGTGCCAAAGTTTTCACACTATGTGCATTGTATGACAATAGCTTCCTATATTTGTTCCTATCTACTATAGGAGAAACCTTTTTTAATGAGCAAGAAACTTACCTATGAACAGACCAGACTGTTCTTAGGAATTTTTTTTATTGTTTTATTTCTTTCAAAGCACATTCATATTTTCTTTTTGTCTATCTAGTCTCATGTTCCTGACCATTTGAGAAGAATCATGACTGGTTCCATCTCATAAATTAGGTCTTAAATCCAATCAGATAGTGGTTGATTACTTCCACAAGCTTCAAGTCTATTGATTCTTTGTGTACATTTATGCCTGGGACTCTTTACTTCATTTATTTTACTGTTTGTTTTTTCAGAGACTTCATGAAATTTTTATATTCTCTTTGAGTGACTTAATCATATTCAAAATAATTACTTTAAATTTTATCTCTGTGCATCAGGTTTGTTGCATTTCTCCTGACCTAGTGTAGTAGGGTAGTTGGTCTCTAGTGGAGACATATTTTCCTGACTGATTTTTGTGGGGTTTTTGTTTGTGTTTACTCATCTGAATTCAGGATAATTATCATTGTCAGTCTTTCATCTGGCCATTTCTTTTGTGTTTGTTAGATAGGTTTTCCATTCAATGATTTTTGTTGCCCTCTGTGGTTTTAAGGGGACTGTGGTGGCCATGTATATTTACTGATAAAATATATTTGTGAGATCCTATAAACTGTAGCCAATGGGGGTCCAGGGTTGAACATATTTATAGATTTTTGGACCTGACACTAAAGAACAAGGATGGGCTAGAAGACAGGTGGCCATTGAGAGGGTTCACCAAAGGGAGAAAACTGGGCTGTCACCAGGGTCTGCATACATATACTCCTGGGAATGGGGGCAGAGGGAGCACAAGGATAGAGCAGGTGTTCTGCTATTTGGTGAGAATATGACTGGGAGATTGAAACTGCAGGACAAAGGGAGGGAGATGGCGAACATCCTGGTCTCTCGGCTCCCAAACCTGGAGGGTGTCCATACAGTGTCTCCTAGAGTAGATGGGTAAGACAAACAGAAAAGATTGTGAAGGAAGGCTGTAGAAGAAGATCTGCAACTGAAGAATTTTGAAGGCAAATTCCAATTAGTTTTGGTATTAAAATTTTCAATTTAGTTTATATATATATATATATATATATATATATATATATATGAGCACTTCAAATGAAAACTATTAAGTTTGTTAGCATTATTTTTTATATTGATCAAGAATTTTATCTGAGAAACTGCCATATTGTATTCTAAAGTGGTTGAATAAGTTTACACTCCAACCAACAATGGAGGAGTGTTACCCTTCCTCTGCATCCTCTCCAGCATAGGCTGTCATCTGTGTTTTTAATCTTAGCCATTCTGACAGGTATAAGGTGGTATCTCAAAGTTGTTTTGATTTGCATTTCTCCGATGGCTAAAGATGATGAGCACTTTTTCATGTGCCTTTCAGTCATTTTTAATTCTTCTGCTGAAAATTCCCTTTTTAGTTTTGAACCTCATTTTTAATTGGGTTTTTAAGGGTTTGAGGCTCTAGTTTTTTGAGTTCCCTATATATTTTAGAGATAAGTCCTCTGTCACTTGTTGGGTTGGTGAAAATCTTTTCCCATTCTGTAGCCTGTTGTTTTGTCCTATTGACTAAGTCCTTGGCTTTACAGAAGCTTCTCAGTTTCAGGAGGTCCCACTTATTGATTGTTGTTCTTAGTGTCTGTCTGTGCCACTGGTGTTATATTTAGGAAGTGGTCACCTGTGCCAATGTGTTGGAGGGTATTTCCTACTTTCTTTTCTATCAAGTTCAGTGTACCTGGGTTTATGTTGAGGTCTTTGATCCAGTAAGATTTAAGTTTTGTGCAAGGTCATAGGTTTGGATCTATTTTCATTTTTCTACACACTGCCCTCCAGTTATGCCAACACCATTTGTTGAAGATACTATCTTTTTCCATTGAATATATTGGACCTCTTTGTCAAAAATCAAGTGCTCATAGGTGTGTGGGTTAATGTTTGGGTCTTCAATTCAATTCCATTGATCCACAAGACTGTTTTTATTCCAGTTTCAAGCTGTTTTTATTACTGTGGCTTTATAGTATAATTTGAAGTCAGGAGTGGTGATGGATCCTGAGGTTCTTCTGTTGAGCAATATTGTTTTGGCAATTCTGGCTTTCCTGTTATTCCAAATAAAATTGAGTATTGTTCTTTCAAGATCTGTAAAAATTGTGTTGCAATTTTGAAGGGAATTGCATTGAATCTGCAGATTGCTTCTGGTAAGATTGCCATTTCTACTATGTTGATCCTACCTATCCAGGAACATGGGATATCTTTCCGTTTTCTTATATCCTCTTCAATTTCTCTCTTCAGAGATTTAAAAATTTGTCAAACATAGATGATACTTTTTTGGTTATAGTTACACTAAGGTATTTAGTACTATTTGCAGCTATTATAAAATGTGATGTTTCTCTTATTTCTTTTTTAGCCATTTTATCTTTAGTGTATTGGAGGGCTACTGATTTCTTTGAGGTAATCTTGTATCCTGCTACAGTGCTAAAGGTGTTTATCAGATGTAGAAGTTCCCTGGTAGAATTTTGTGGGCCACTTATGTATACAATCATGTCACCTGAAAATGGAGATATTTTGACCTCTTCCTTTCCAATTTGTATCCCTTTAATCTTTTTTGTTCTCTTATTGCTTTAGCTAAAACTTTGAGAACTATATGGAATAGATATAGGGAGAGGGGACAGCATTGTTTAGTTCCTGATTTTAGTGGGATTGCTTTGAGCTTTTCTCCATTTAGTTTGATGTTGCCCACTGGCTTTTTGTAAATTGCCTTTATTATATTTAGGTCTTTTTCTTGTATTCCTGCTCTTTCCTGGACTTTTATCTTGAAGGCATGTTGGAATTTTTTTGAAGACTTTTCAGCATCCAAGGAAATGATCATGTGTTTTTTTTCCTTCAATTTGTCTATATGATGGATGACATCTACAGTTTTCTATATGTTGAACCATCCCTGCATTTCTGGGATGAAGCCTACTTGATCATGGTGGATGATATTTTTATATGTTATTGTATACAGTTTGCCAAAATTTTGTTGAGAATTTTTACATCAATGTTCATGAGAGAAATTGGTCTGCAATCCTCTTTCTTTGTTGTGTCTTTGGGTGGCTTGGTTATCAGGGTTATTGTGTCCTCATAAAAAGAGTTTGGCAACATTCCTTTGGTTTCTGCTGTACGAAACAGTTTGAGTATTGGTATTAGCTCTTCTTTGAATGTCTGAACTGAACTCTGCACTGAAACCACCTGGGCCGGTGCTGTTTTTACTTGGGAGACTTTTAATAGCATCTTCAATTTCCTTTGGTGTTATAGGACTGTTTAGGTCTTTAGTCTGGTCCTCATTTAATTTTGGTAAATGGTACCTGTCCAGAAAGTTGTCCATTTCTTCTAGGTTCTCCATTCTCCCTAAGGATCCAGCAATACCACTCTTAGGCATATACCCTAAAGACTCACATTCACACAAAAAAAATTTTTAGCTCAACTATGTTCATAGCAGAATTATTGGTAATAGCAAGAACCTGGAAACAACCTAGCTGCCCCTCAATTTAGGAATGGATTAAAAGTTGTGGTACATCTACACAATGGAGTACTACTCAGCATTAAAAAAATAATACTCTAAAATTTGCAGGCAAATGGATGGATATAGAGAATATACTACTAAGTGAGGTATCACAATCCCAGAAAGAGAAGCAGGGGGTATACTCACTCATTATTGGACATTAAAAAAATATATAAAGAGAGAGATGTCATTGTATACAAGAACTGAAGACCAGAATATAGCTAAATGACACAGTGCCTCACTTCTGCATTAATGGCCTCTGGCAGAGATGTGGGTGAGTAAAGACTTGTTTTCTTTAAAGGTCTGGCCACAGGAAGTTTAATTATGCTCCAGTAAACAAATGAGCAGCATGAATGTGCAGTTTTGTAAATGGGGAGATCATAAGAGTGGGTATGATACTGAGAGGTCTGCTATCTGAGTTTGATGGGCTGCATGATGTAAAAACACCAAATAATAAATATATATGAGAAAATAAATAAATGCCAAGATAATGCATAATAAAAAGTATTTTATCTACGTTTATGCATTTTACAAAACACCTACTTCCCTCTTGTTTAATGTCTTTCCCATCTTACCATACCAATTTTTCCTCCCAAGTGAATGCTCTATGGAGTTGAATACACTGAGTCTACACAATACTAACTTTTTGTGCAGGAGTGTAATATCATCTACTGGAGCATGGGCAGCTTTTTGTCAATCCCATGCCTGAAAAGATAATAACTTTCTCTCACCTTCTAGCAATTGCCAATAGATATTCTTCTATGAGTGAAACTTCAATGCCCTTTCAACCATTTTAGGAATTTGCATGTCTTAATCTTGTTCCTGTCTTCTGAACGTAGGTACAGCCTGTGTCTGTCAAATTATGTTTTTCTGCAGACATCCAGTATCTATGGTTTGCAAGTTTACTGTCACTTCTTTTGTGATGACTCCTGAACCTTATAGGGTAAAGGGTGTAATATATAGATGTATGACCTAGAGTTTAGTACTCCACAGTGTCTTATTCTCAGCATACTGACCAATTTTGGGTCTCTGTACTAACAAGTATTGAAAAAGCAATCCTCTCTGAAAAGGGTTGGAAGGTGCACTAATTTGTTTGTAAAATATAACTAAGGGACAGTTTTTTTAAACTATGTTTATTTAGCAGAATGATAATATTAGGTTATCCTAAGGTCTTATAATCCAGCCAGTAAGAGTTTTGGCCTGAATAATAGTGCTGGGAATTAACTCTGTCTTTTTTATTGTTTTTGAAAATCAATATCAAAATTATATAAAAAAGCAAAATATTCATAATAAATTTCTCTTCAGATCATATAAATATTTTGCCATTTATTAACTCTGTCTTTGGAGTGGGCCTTATATTTAATCAGAAAACAGCATGCAACTTGCTACTGGTCTGTGCTTCTAGGATCAGAGAGTATTTCCTGTTGCTCCTGCCAGTGCTTTTTTTGGTGATAGGATTCCTGTAAGATGAGATCCTGGCAGATTGTAGGAATCAGGGCTGGTGGGCAGACATATGATTACCATGGTGTATTGTGCTTTGGAGAAATGAGTGCTAGGAGTCAGGGCTTGACTATGTTTAGATGTGATGCCTGACTCTTTAATTCTCATATCTGTACATTCTCCTTGTTCTTTTGTATTATTTGACCACCATAGTCTTTTTCTGTGGTGTTATTATGTTTGTACTCCAACAAATAAAGCTTACCTAAAGATCAAAAGGCAGTGCTAGCCACTAGGTAAACATAGAGGCCAGACAGTTTTGGCACACACCTTTAATTCCAGCAACTGAGAAAAGGAAGCACAAAGATTAGAAGTTCATATTAACCTTTGGTTACAGGAAATTTTTTTATAATAAATTATTTTTTATTAATTTTAATGCAGTGATTAATTTTCAAATATTAATTTTCATATATCTGACAAGTTATAGGCATTTTAAAAATAAGGCTCATTCATTCATTCATCTCATTAAAAATATTAGGTATACAACTATATTGCAAGAGTGTTGGTTATTAATTAAACATCAAATTAGCTATAGGATTAGGCCTTTATGCCTATTTTCTTTGGTATTTTTTCTTTTTTTATTATAAATAAAGTCTTATTTTTATCCATGTATCCCCTTGTTCAAACTCCCTTCACCCTTCTGCCCCTCTAAGTCACTCTCTCTTCTCTCCATCTCCTTATCTCCTCCCCAGCAAGGGTAGGAGGTCCCAAGGCCTTAGTTCAGCATTCACTCCTGGCAGATCCGCTTTCCTCACCCCAACATCAAGTCTGAGTCAGGTGTTCCTCTGGAGGGAATGGGCTCCAAGGTGCCTGTCCAAGGTATTTCAGATCCCAAGCTGTTCAGTAGTTGTGGTTTGCAGCTTGGGAATGCTTTACTTTTTGTTTAAAGTCCACTAATGAGTGAGTACATCCCCTGCTGAAAAGAGGACAAGAGCCAGTTGGTGGAGGCTTATGCCTTTAATCCCAGCTATAGAGTGGTGGAGAGTAGAAGTGATATGACTGAGCAATAAGAGATGTACAGATAGGAGGAGATGAGAGCTACACCCCTTTCATCTGAGACATCATAGAGGTCAGAGGAGGATGTGGCTTGCTCCTTTGCCTCTCTGATTTTTCAGCATTTACCCCATATCTGTTTCTGGATTTTTATTGTTGAATTTGTTCTACTCTTCTCCTTTCTTCCTATTTCTTACTTTCATGGTCATGACTCTTCAATTTACTTGCCTTTTTTTTTCATTTTACCACATTTGTACCCCAATATTTTTAATTTCTCCAACTTAATTTTTCATGACTTTAAATGTAGGTTGTTAGTCGGGCAAGCATAGTTCTTGATAGGATGATAACAATAAGAAAATAGGAGAATCTGTACAGCTCTGTGTTGTTGGCCCAGCCAGCCCACATCAGATCTTTGACATTCATTCTTAGCTGTCCATGTCCAAGATTCAGAGTGAGGAAACCCTTTTGCTGTTCTGTGTAGAGAGCTCCGTGCAGCCACACCTTAAGATGGCGCTGGCCTCCGCCCTCCACCTTCCCGATGGTGAGCGCTCTCTGTGGTAAACAACTCCATATATGGCTAAGGCTAAGGATCTAGCTTGCTTCCGCATATCTGAGCTTATTGGTGATGCCCTTGTGGCTATCTTGGATTGGAGGCCCTGAGGGTATTTAGCTAAGAGCAGGCTGCCCCCCGGGGTCGTTCATCTAAAAGTGTGAGTGAATGAGTGAGTGAGTGAATCATAACATTTCCAAAAGGCCCGAATAAACTGCAGAGAGAAGAATCCGGTGTTGCGTCTTCCTTGCTGGCGAGGTTGCGCATGACAGTTCTAAAAACATCTTTTTCCAGAATCCTGTAGGGGTCAGCACTACATACAACCCTGTTTTTCTCTGGTCATTGTTTCTTCTTCCAAGGCACAGCACAATGCTTGAAACTAACACTGAATAAACTTCTTACACTTGGTTTGACTTTTTCAGCTTTGCGATGTGTCAAGTGTACACGTATACTATCTTCCAAAAATTGTGAGGCATCAGATGAATTCTGTGAAGCAACAAATGGTGAGGTATGTCGTCAACTGACAGCTGCTCAAGGTATGTGAAACCTTGAAAACTTCAGAGTAAGCACATTTGCTCTTGATGGATGCAGTCTTTCTCCAACTTTTGGGTAAAGATGAAGAATTTGAGAGAATGAGTTTCTATATAAAAGTAAAAAAGGCCTCTCCTGCCTCAGCTATTGGGTGCCAATAATGATAATTTGAACAAGTAAAATAATTAAGATAAATTATAACTTTAAAGGCTCTCTTGGTGGCCATTGATTATTTATAAGTGAATATCATCTGAGATGAAGGAATTTATGTACTAAAATTGTACTGAGCATATTTATAGATAGAAAACTCTGTTTAAAACATTAACAGATGACTGATTAAACTCTACCTTGGATCTTGTATCTTCTTGATAAGGTTATGATTTGTTTCCAAAAATATTTATAGTTTTCCTTTTGTCTTTCTCTGCAGGTGACAATAAGGCTAGATATGTAATGCTGTCCTGTAGTAGTTTGTGCCTCAATGGTACTATGACATTGAGAGGCTATAAATTCAAAAGCACATGCTGTAATTCACATGATTTGTGTAACAAGCTATAAGGCCTGGTCTTCTCATTCTGTTCTCCTTAGGTAAGCCTTTATCCATTCCCTGTAGTATTGTAACTTCACAACACTGGACCATCAATGTCCAGCACTGCCAAGACCCTGATGCTTATCTTAGAGTCAGAAGCTGCTATTTTGACTTTTTCCCTTTATTTTTATTTTTATAGAATAAAGTCTTATTTTTATCCATGTATCCTCTTGTTTCAACTCCCTTTCCCCTCCTGACTCCTCCTGGTCAGTCTTCAGCCTCCCTAACCCTAACCCTACCCTAACCCTAGCCTCCATCCCCTCCCCAGAAAGGGCAAGAGGTCCCAAGGTGGATTAGCTCAGCATTCACTCTAGGCAAGTTTGATTTCCTTATCCTAATATCAAGACTGGGTTAGGTGTTCCTCTGGAGGGAATGGGCACCAAGGTGCCAGTCCATGCACAGAAACACAGTCTGAACCCTCCCCTTGAGGCTCCACATATTAGCCACATGCCAGTGGACTGTTGCCTATCCTTGGAGGGATTAGTTTCTTTTCCAGATGGTTCCCTAGTGCCTGTTCTTAATTCAGTGAGCTCCCCAAACCTCCAGCCAGTCATCACTGTGAGAATTTTCCTCATAGTCCCTATCCCCTTGCTCATTTAGAGTCTTCTCCCCTGCTATCAGCTGGACCAGGGACTCAGCCCAGTGCTCAATCATGTGTCCCTGCCTCTACTTCTATTCATTGTTGGATGTAAGTTCTGTGATGGCACTTAGGGTGGTTATTCATTTGATTATGGGGAAAGTCCTGTTTAGGTAACACCTCTGCTATTGTTTGGAGACCTAGGCAGGGACATCCTGTGAGTTCTTGGAAGTTTCCCTAGCACTCAGTCTTTTTCCAATTGAATTGTCTCTCTTTGTTTCTACAATTCTGATTTCCTTATTTTTTTTCCTTTCAAAACTTTAGCATCAACTGATATGTAACACACCCTACTTACTCTATTGGTTGTTGCCCTTTTACAACATATGTGTATTAACAGAGAAATGTTGTGTTAGGGTCTGGTATCCTTGTGAATATGGCATACTTGACACCTTCATTTAATGCAGCATCACTTCAGTGATGCCTTTTCTGCCAGGGTAGCCAGAAAACCAGAGCTCCAGCATCTTACTCTATTATTCTTCAGATAACAGAGGGTATATGTTAGCTACTTCCTCACTGCTGTGACCTAAGGAAAACCACAAAAGGATGGAAAATTTATTTATATTTTTTATTTCAGAGATTTAATATATTATGGCAGAAGAATGCAGTGAAAGAGAGCTTTTGAACTCATAGCCTGTGAAAGTATATCTAAGTATAATAGGAAGAAACCAAGGAAAGATACAATACCCAAAGACCTGATTAACTTCTTCCCCCAACTGGACTTCCCAAGATAATTTTCCCACATTTTAACATTCTGTGAAATGTTAAAATAAATAAATATCCTAAACTATGAATTAGGAAATAGACTTCACATGCTAATCATCTCAGGAAATGTCCTCACAGACACACCCAGAGGTGTGCATGTGAAATCCTTTAGACATGCTCAGTGCCCTCAAATGGCTAGGATGAGACATCACAGGTGAAGGTGATCCTGCTCCACACCATTCATCTCCACTATCTGCTCACTCATCTATGTGCTTCCTTGTCCTTCTGCAAAGCTCTGCTCTAAAGCTTTGCTTTAGTACATTCCATAGTTTCTGAAGTTGGGGTTGATTGGGGTATTTATTTTTATATGTTCCATAGAACATAAAGACAGTGCTGTCCAGATAAAATATTGCTATTGATCCTATCATCAGACACTGCTTGTTTAGTGATTTTGGTGGACATTTCAAAGCTTTAGAATCATAAATAAGTCATGATGTGTATTTTTATGTTTTAAACATATTTATTTATTTAAAATATTGAAAAATTATTATCTTTCTTTTCAGAGCTGTACATTACATGACATTCATGGAGCATGTCATCAAGCCTTCTCCTACTGAATCATATCTGCAGCACTATACCTTGCTCCCTACATAACATACTTCAGATATTGTTTCTATTATATATGGATACTTCTATTTTACATTGGCTGCTCTTCAATGTATTTATCTTACCAAATTGATTTTATTGTGCAATATGCTTTCTTATATTATGTTCAATTAAATTTGTTTTATCATTTATTTGTTTGTTTGTATCTGCATATTCAACTGCCCATCTATAGAGGTCAAAAGTAAAATTTCGGAATCCAGTGCACCATTTCTCCCATGTTCATGTTGAGAAATTGACATTAAGTGGAAAGACTTAGAAGGAAACACATTTACACACAGGCTTTTATTTATAAAATGATAAAAATGGAGCTAATTGAAATGATTACTGGGGAAAGATACTTGCTACCAGTTCTGATACCCTGAGTTCAGTCTTGAGATCTCACATGATGGAAGAACAAACCTGACTTCTTCAAGTTCAACTTTGATTTCTGGAAGTTTGAGTATCAATTTTGTGTTCCCATCCCACATGTACACACACACACACACACAAAAACACACACACTTAATATGGTAAAATTATTCATATTATTTTAACAATATTTTATTATTAAATTTATTATAAAAATCTTATTATTTTTAATAATCCATATGAATATTCACACAATAAAATATGGATTTTTTTTTACCATATCATTTTATACAACTAGGCATGTATAAGCCTGCTTCTAACCATCACTCTTAGATTAAGAGCTTTATCATCATCATCATAAGTTCCTTTGTTTCTTTTCCATCATAAAATTATACTTTCACTCTCAGTGTCTTAAAATGCCTTAAAACAAAGCCTTTTTTGATACCCCCTCTTATCACAGATACTCTTAAGCTGTGGTGGAAATACTCTCTGTATGATGTAAATAAAGTAACTGGTTTGGCCTATGTGGAGCACCGCAGAAGTGGATGGAGAATCAGAGGACAGACAGGTAGAAGGATGGTGGAGTTAGTCAGTCACCATCCGATCCCCGAAAAGAACAGACATGTAAGAAATACAGGTGAGCCATGGGCTGGGACATGTGGCAGACAGATTAATAGAAATGGGTTGATTCAAGATGAAAGAGCTAGCTAGTAATGTGCTTGAGACATAGGCCAAATAGTATGAAGTTAATATAAGTGTCTGATTCATTTCTTTGGGGGGAAAAAGTCGCCGTGGGCCAGGTCCGAACCACTGGGCCCGAATGGACCTGGGAAACTTTTTACAACATTAAGCCATGTTCTTTTAAGCTTTATCTAAAAACTGCAAACAAACTAGATGTCAATCCAGTGAAAAATAAAAGAAAATGTGGTGATTTTATACAATGGGGTACTGTTCAAAACAATGACATGAAATTTGCATACAAATGTATTGAAGTAGGAAAAGCCATCTCAAATAAGGTAATCAAGACCCAGAAAGACAAACATAATATGCACTCACTCATAAATAAATATCAACTGTAATATTAATTCTCTATAATCTTCAGATTCTAAAAGGCTAAAAATTAAGGAGGTCTCAAGTGGGAAACACACAGATCTCTGTGAGATGGGGAAACTGACTTTAGGGATGGACTAGAGATTATTATGGATGGGAACAGGTTGATTTTGGTTTGGCTGAGAGGGATGAAAGGACAGGGTACTGGAAGAGATGACCAGGATTGGGGTGGGGAGAAAACACTATCTTGTCTCTGTGTATTCTTGGATTCATATAGCAGATGCCTCTTTCTTTCTTTTGTTTTTCACTTTCTGTTCTTACATATCTTATAATTTCATCTTTTCATTTCACTTCTACTATATTTCTTTTTTTATCTCTTGCAATTTTTAAAAATTAAAGTGTATTTTTTTCATTCCCCCTTCTTTCTTCCATCCAAACCCCACCATGTATCACACCCATTCCTTCTTTTTTTTTAGTTTTCTTTTTTCTCTTTCTTTTTTTTATGAATAAAGTCACATTTTTATCCATGTATAACCTTATACAAGGTCCCTTTCACCTCCCACACCCTCCAATCACTTTCTCTTCTCCACATCTTCTTATGATCATGGAATCATTCTTTTTCTTAAATTACATACATCCAAAGATACCTAAACATTTAAGTGAAAACTGATTAGTATTTTGAATAAATATGATTTCTAGGATGGCCATTTGGTATCAAATAACCAATTTAGTTCTAGGTTCTGTAAAACAAAATACCATTTCTCTGACTTGAAGCAACTCTTAATTGCCTGTAACACTTCATCTGGGAGTGGGGACCCAGGAAATTTTCCCTTATGTGTTAATGTGTATATTGGACCTATACTTGTTTAATCTTTTTTAGGCAGTCATATTGATGAGGTATCATGGGTAAAGCTTCTCATTTCTATGAAAAATAATCTCATAGTGGGTTTCCAGGTCATCTGGCTCCTATAATTCTCTCACCATGTCTTCCAAAATGCTCACTGAGCATCAGGTGCAGGCATTGCATTGTAGCTATATCAACTGAAACCGTGCATCCACAGCCCACACATTTTACATTTCTTTCTAGATGCTTTGGAGATTACTGTTACAAGAATTTGTTGGTTACTATGGAAAACATAAACACTATTGATTACAAAATTAAAAATTTTGAATTTTGTGGAAAGGGTTAGCATTTGATAAAAAAAGCATCAAGAATAAGTATGGAAAAAAATAGACTTAGAAATAAAATTATGATAACAATAGTCTGTAAATATTGACTTTCTTCTGTTTCACACCACGTGGCTTTTTTCATATAAAACAAAATCTTTTATTTCTTTTTCTTTTATCAACATGCTTAAGTTTAGAGGAGAGAAAGTAATTTACTCCAACTTCAAAGATAGCTTAATTTTTAATTGAGTCAGGACCACATTTATTCTAAAGGCAAAGAGATACAGATATTAAGCAGTGAGAATTTACCTTGAAGAATATATTGTTACTAAAATGCTGGATACTCGCATGCTTGCAAACCTTTTCATGATTAATTTTCCTTCAGCTTTAGAGGTTTAAGTGACCATTGTCTTTTTAACTTCTTGAAGATGATTATTTTTATCTTTCTGTAAAGAAAACCAACACCAGCCAGAGGTGAGGTGAGCAGGCCTCGGCGCCTGATTTCCCATACAGAGAGTTGGGTTCCGGGATCAGGACTGATCTGTGATGCTTGACCCCATACACTCCTTAGCAGACAGGACTAGGGTTTGGCTATGAGGGGCTTCTCCAGCCGCTCCTAAAAGAGAGGACCTGGCACGGCCAACTCCACCTCCAACTGCATCAGCAGAGAAGGACTGAAATTTGAAATTCAGACTCCTTCCAGAGGTGAGGTGAGGTGAGCAGGCCCTGGGGCCTGATTCATCACCTGGAAAGTTGGGTTCTAGGACCAGGATCGGTCTGTAGTGCTTGACCCCACATACTGCTTAGCAGACAGGACTAGGGTATGGCTGTGAGGGGCTCCTCCAGCTGCTCCTACAAGAGGGGACCTTTCATAGCCGGTCCCAACTTCAGGTCAAACTGCATCATCAGAGAAGGATTGAGGCCTTGAAATTCAACCCCTGCCCAGAGCAGAGTCAGAGACTGAGCTGACCCCTTGCTCAGAGGAGACAGGAGACACACAAGCCCTCTTGCTACAATTGACCTGGAGCCACCTAATTGTGAACCACTAAAGCCAGGGCAGATGCCAGAGCAAAAATACATATAATAATATAAAGAACAACAAGGCAACTCCAGAAGAAACTCGTGATTCTACAACTACAAGACCTGAACAGAGCAATGAAAAGGAAGCAGAAAAAAACAACACCAAAAACACCTTTATTAAGATCATGGAAGCCTTCAAAGAAGATATAAAAAATTCCATTAAAGAAATAGAAGGCTCTATCGGCGGCGAGTGACGGCGAGATGTCTCACAGGAAATTCTCCGCTCCCAGGCATGGGTCCTTGGGCTTCTTGCCTCGGAAGCGCAGCAGCAGGCATCGGGGAAAAGTGAAGAGCTTCCCCAAAGATGACCCTTCGAAGCCAGTTCATCTGACGGCCTTCCTAGGCTACAAAGCTGGCATGACCCACATCGTCC
>PVIH01020852.1:0-24947 GCA_004025045.1 Sigmodon hispidus | reverse complement strand
TGTTAAATATAAAATAAAGAAAAAAAACAAAACAAAAGAAGTCTTTCTCTCTCTCTCTCTCTCTCTCTCTCTCTCTCTCTCTCTCTCTCTCTGCCCCCCTTTTCCTGAGCACTTGCTTTCTAAAAATGTAAAGAAACTATGCTAAAGATACAATTTTGGCTTAAATATGCATATGTTCTATTAAAATGAAAAGTAGAAATCAGAAATCTTTTGAGAACTCTTTCCTCCCACTTTTTGTGCATTAAAAATGAAAAATAAATTAAAACTTCTCAAATTATTTATAAAAGAAAATCCATACATCCAGATAAGAATAATGCAATAGAAAAAAATAAATTTACAAAGCAAGCAAGTCCTTACCCTCCCTCTTTTTCAGAAAATTCCAACTGAACAATATTTCACATAATCAAAACCACTGGGATTCAAAATAGGTAAAAACTTAGTTGTCTCTGTAAAAGTGTCCACAGACCAGATGTACATGGTAATCATGAGCATGTCCCCATGCATGAGCAGCTCCTGCCTATGGGCCTCCTTAGCAACTTAAGTATTGGTTCACCTGGGCAAAGATCTGACCCTTCTTTACCCTGCAGGTCCCTAGGCTTTCTCACATGAAATCTGGCTTTAGTTTTTAATGTTTCTTAAGATATTCTTCATTAATTTTGATAGAATTGGAATCATAAGAAAGAGAAGTCAAACTATTGATGACCCTTCCCACCAGCCACTCAACGTCTCTGAGTGACAGCGGCTCCACCCAGAGCTTACAAGAGGAGATTATGGGCCATTCTGCCCAGATCCTCATCTCAGATACAATTGGTATTAGCACAAACAATACAGCATCCCTTGTCATCTGCAAAATGAGGGTGGCATTGCACCTATTTCAGAGTTACCATGAGGAGTAAACTCCTAGTGGATAGAAACCATGGAGTGATTCTTATTAGTTTCTTTATTTATATTATAAACTATGATTAACAGACTAATTACAAAAGTTAAAGATGATATCTGGAACATGGCAAACATTTAATTTCAAAAATTGCTTGTTTTCTCAAAAACTTAGAAACCATGTATATTTTAAAAAATATTAGCTTTATTATTTTATGTTATACATGTTCATGTATGTGTATGCATGTGTATATAGACCTATATTGAAATTACTGATAGAATGTAAATATTCACTTAAATTGCTAGATAATATGATTGAATATTTGTTTTTTATTTGGCTGATTCTTAATTTTATTGGGATTAATTTTTGTTAGAAATTGAAAACTTTTAATATAAGTGCATATTTTATCATTCATATAGAAAAATCTTAATATCCACAGGAAAGCAGAAAGTAAATTGTCAAATATTTATATAACAGTAACTACACTGCAATTTTAAATAATGGTATATCTTCAGTTATCAGCATCAGTAAATATCAAGGCATACTTGAATTAAAAGTAAGTCACAAAATAATATGTAAAGCTACAATATTTGTACAAATATAATAAAATACATTATGCAACACTATAAATGGATTGTGAATTACAATTATGTCTGATGAGAAATTTAGAAGAATAGTCTGGAGAAGAGGAAAGAAGAACTCAATTTAATCAGAAGTTTTGTAGTTCTTTTAAAAAAACAAAATAAAACAGTTACATTGGAGTTGGAGGTTGAAGTGTTTGTTGTATTACGCTTTATATTTTTAGGCTTTCAAAAAAGAAAAGTATTTTGCTAAATAGGGACTGGAGCAAAAAAAGAAATTTAATAGACAGCACAGTACCCTAAAATTGGGGTGATTTGTCAAGACCTGTAGTGCTCAAAAGGAATTCTTAGATTCTAATTTCTGAAAGAACTTCAGTATTGAATAATGTGGACATTTGCTTCTCTCTGGGGTATATGCCTATGTAGGAGAAATCTTTTCCTGTGAAACTTTCACCAGAATACCTTGGTAAATGCTCACAGACTCTAGGAATTTCTGTAATTTGAGCACCCATGAAAGGCGGTGTTCTGGTTCTAGTATGTGCTTTATATATAATAATTTTGCACAGCATAGATGCCTGCTAGTAAGATCAAGGCATGAAAAATCCTACCAAGTCACTCAAGGAAATTCTATAATTGAATTGTCAGATCTTTCTGGAACTTCTCACTGTATGTGGGGAAGGAGTTGTTAAACCACTTGGGAGGAAACAATCAAAGAAAAGAGTCCTGTCTCAATATCCACAAATGATGCCTATTAACACATGTCAATAGCACTATTCTAAAATTGCTTTTGTTAGCTCTAAAATGGAATATAAGAAATGAGCCAAGAAGGATTCTCCTTTGATTCCAAATTCATTTTACTTTATATGATTTTTTTTTCCATCCACTTTTGTCTTGCCCTCACCCCGTCTGAATAAGTTTAGATACGAGTATATTGGTAAATGTTGTGAATCAACGTTTGTTTATTTTTCTTGATACCTCATTGTCAAACATTTACCAGCACAGCACACTATGCCAAAACTAGAGGGAGCTTACAATGTTGGTACCATAAATATCCATCTTTATGACCAAGTTAAGGTATTTTATAGTATCCAGCTGCTGGCAATGTCTGAGACAAGTGACTATACCTGATAGTCTGTTAGGTTTCTAAGACAACACTGAGCCTTTGAGGATACAAAGAAGGCTTTTTTAAGATTTATTTTTAATTATATGTATATGTGTATGCCTGTGTGAGTGTATGCCACAAGTGTATAGGTTTTTTATAAAGGCCAGAAGGCAGCTTTGAATCTCTTGGAATCTGAAGCACAGACAATTGTGAGCCACCAAACACAGGTTCTGAGAATCGAGCTCAGGTCCTCTGGTACTCTTAACAACTGAACCATCTAGACAGCCTAGGTTTGTCTTTTGTGCTATTATGTTTTCATTCCATAATTTAATTCTGTGTTTAGATGAAGTATTGTAATTTGTAGCTAATAATAAATGAGAAATTCATGTGGAAATAAAGTTTGATCATTTGTATTTCCTTACTAAACCATTTCCTTTTATAACTTTGATACCTGCATCTTATCAATCTTGATAAAAGTAAATATGTAGGCTGCTTGTCAAGCATAAAGAATTAAGTTCCAATCCTCACAGCTCACATAAACGGTACATATGTTTGGCAACACATGTGTTACTCTAGCCTCAGAAAGTAGAGATGGATGATCACCATGAGCAAACTGTCTAATTACCTCTTGGTAATCTCTGGATTGATTAAGAGATTCTGCTTCAAACAATAAAGTAGAAGTATGGTTGGGGAAAGTCCCCAACACCAAACTTGAAACTCTGCACATGTCTACACAGTGTTCATATACTGAAAATATAGACATGTGCTAACCCACAAGAAAATACTCATGCTTTTGTATACAACATTCACAGAAAACACACACAAAGGAAAATAAATATGGTAAATAATTACATCTGATTTGCTCTTTTTAGCATTTGTAGAGCATAATACAGTTTGAATTAATGTGGCTATATAGTAAACTGATAAGATATATAGATAATCAAGCTATTTGTCAAGTTATTTGATTGCTCTTTGATTTTTTTTTCAGACAACACTTTTGATCACTAACTTTCTGATTAGAGCATCACTATCCAATATTACTTATTTCCTTTGTAAACCATTTCTGATTAATTGTCCTGCTTTTCTGGAGTTTATTAGAAAGTTCTCATCAAAGTAGTTTGCAAAGTTGATGCCTGCATTTCATGAAATTATTATAAGCAATGATGTTAAAAATATTGGTTTTGAGTTATGTTGTTTATATGGTAAATTACAACAAAGATAAGGATATTTGTAAAGAATTACTGTGCCTTGTTTACCTTCTTTCTTTGTACCCAGTATGCGAACAGCATAACTGAAAACAATATCTTACTATCAATTCTTATAAATCATATAGCTTTCATTTTCATCAGTCATTTTTATAATGCTTTGTATTATATAACCTAGAGGAGATAACAGCACTTAAAAATATGTATGCCAGAATCTTGTGAGAAAGTTTAAGATCACATCACTTTACCTCACTGAAGTTTTCTTCATAAATGCTGTTAGACATTGTGTCTGTTTGGAATCCTGTTAGAATACAGAAATAAGGGGAAATTTACATACTTTTATTTTTACATAGGGTTGTAAATATATCTAGTTCAGGATTTACATTTGAGTGAGTCTATATACTTAAAAGGAATTCTTCTCGAGCTGATTTGAATTATTCTATCGATTTTCAAAAGTACTTTTAGGTGTTTTGCAAGAACATGTGTGGAAGTCCCAGGGTGTCAGAATGAAGAACTGCATAAAAGGTTAGGCCACAAATGTGGACACAAGCAGAACAGAGGCCACATTTTAGAGAGGTGTCTTGACAGCCCAAGACTAAGTTTGCTAAACAATACTTACTACAGCGCTTTCCAGATCAGAAAATTTGAACATTACAGTTGAAGAGCTGAATTCTGCTACAAGTCAGTGTTGTTAGCTCTTGCTTGGAAGTATTCTCCCATTAGCTTCCCCAGAGTAGGAAAGGTCTCCCACACTATACAATCATAAAATAAGCATCTCAGGCTTTGAAGCTGTAAATTGTTCTTTTAACTCTAGGATCCATCCTTGGACCTGATGCCTGCTGTGAGCCTAGGATGACATTGGTCCTTGATCCTGGAGTTGACTGCATTCTCTCCTTACTTGTACATTACTCACAGTTTCCAGGGCTAATGGCCGAGAGGTGGTGTGATTTATTGTGCTGAGCCTTCTCAGGAGGCATAATAGTAATAAATGTATTTTTCACATTAAAGTCTTATTAGTTCTGTTGAGTCTAGATTCTGTTCTAGTATACTTGCAAACTCAAATTCTACATGATTTTGAAAGCCACTCCACTGCAAATGCCCAGCAGTAAAGAGGGCTGTAACTGGGGTTCCTGTCTGAGTGTGTGTGTGTGTGTGTGTGTGTATGTGAATAATTCATATGCCTTTCCCTAATTTCAAACTTACAAAAACCTATACTGGTTTATGTTAGGAGGACTTAGGGAAAGGGAGAAGTAGAGACAGACAGGAACAGAATTGATAACACAGTGTTTGTATGCACATCCTCCCTGCCAGGAAGTTTGCATGTGCTTATAAAACTGTGAGGGTTGGTGAGCTGCTGGTATTGCTGAAGGCATGGTAAACCATTCTCTTGCTTCATTTGTGTATTTAGTGAATTTGCATTGCATTGGGGAAGAAAAACACTGTATCCATGGTTAACTTGAAGAGTTGAAATAAGGCTGTCCATTATTAGAGAAGCTTCCTCTTGCAGCAGATGGGAACAAATATAGAGACACACAATGCAGAGAGTGAGAAACATTGGAACACTAGTCCTTAGATGGGAAGTCTCCATTAATTCTCTCTCCTAAGGGCTCAGGGAACCCTGCAGAAGAAAAGGCTGAAAAAGTGAAAGATCCAGAGGGCATGCAGGACTATGAGAACAAAGTCCTCTAAGTCACCTTTATCAAAGCTCATATGAACTCACAGAGCTGAAACAGCATGCACAAGACCTGCATGTGTCTGTACCAGGTACTCTGGGTAAATATTATAATTGTAATGCTTAATGTTCTTATGGAGTTCTTGAGTGTATGAAAGAATGGGTCTCTGATTCTTATGCCCTCTCTTTGGTTCATTTTCTTCTTTCTGTCAATTTATTTTGTTCTGTTGCAATGTACTAGTGTCTATATTATATCTTTATATTACATTGTATTATACTATCTCTCAACTTGTACAGCTTCCTGGGCAGGGGGAAGAATATATGGATAGGTAATGGGGTAGAGGAAAAAGGGTAGAAATTATATCATCTATGTTGCTTTAGGATCCTATAGAGTAGAATAAGATGGCACTGGAGAAGTCCAAGTGGATCTGATTTGTCTAAGAGTTTTCTGTAGATAAATAACTGCTCCACCAATCACCCCTATATGTAATGACTGACTAGTATGTAACCAACTGTATCGTTGGATCTAGTCAGGCACTTCTCTCACCCAGCACCATTTCTTCCTCTAATCTTACCTTGTATGTTACAAAGCATTAATGATCTTAATCTATTTTGATGTGCTGTTTCAGAACTGATTTAAATAAGTCAACATGTGCTATAGGAAATAAAAAGAATATTCATTGACTAAGAGTCTCCTACAGTGACTTTGTTACTGGAAAATTAGTGAAAGTTTTCCTTACAAATGTTATTTCTATTTCATATGCAAAATGGTTTTAACATCCATTTTCCTCTCTCGAGATGGCATAGCATTTTCCTTATTCTAAGTACATGTATCCTAATCATGCTGAACATCTTACAAGGTGATTAAAAGTTTTTATCTCATCCTTCCAATATTTAGGCCATTTTAATGCTGTCAGCTACTGTTTCCCCTTGAAAATAGGTCATGTTTTCCTGGGTTCTTGTCAAAAAATTTGAATTATATCTTGAGCAGTGGGAGACTGGTTTCTATCATGTTACTTAAAATGGTGTTATGTTTTGACAGTAATGGGTAATTAACTTTGTTACCATCAAGCTGCACGCAATCTCTCCTACACTTCTTGGCAGTTGAAATAACCATTTAGTTTGCTTTTATTTTCTTGCACATTGTTTTTGTTTATTTGTACCAAAAAACTATAAGCATATTGATTTATAGGTACAACATGATGCTTTGATATATGTCTATCCTAGAAGAAGCTTCTATAGTTAACACTAACATATTTGACTCTTCACACACTCATTTTTGCAGTAATAATATTTTGAAATTCCTTGTCTTATTTTTTATTATATATCCATTAGTTCTTATGATTATAATCTATGCACTTGACCTCAAACTCATTTGTGTAGCATTCAACAAAGACCAGCAAAGTTACAACAGTAACTGTTGTAACTTTGCCTACTGAATTACAGTTCCCACCTAGTTTGAAAGACCCTCTAAACCTGGTTATGTTCCACACTAGTAATTTACTGAGGACAGAATCATGCATGTTCTGTCGGCCTTATTCTATCACAGATACACCTTCTAAACTTCTATTCTAGCCTTTTCCTGTTAAGAATACTGAAAGACATGCTTCTATATTTATATATTTATTTTGTGTTTGTAATTCCTTAAATTACAATTTTTGAAGATTATAGGAGTGCTATTCACAGTAGTCAAGACATGGAGAAACCTATAAATATCAACTTACAAGTGAAGAAAGAATAGGCTATATATGCATGATGGAATACTATATCCATACAAAGTGAAATTCTGTCATTTGCTGCAACATGAGGATCACTGTGATATGTGAGCTAAGCCAGGCACAGAAACATAAGTTCTGCATGTTCTTACTCATATAGAATGTAAAACCTTTGATTGCCCAGATGCTGGGCAAATGGAATGGGGTGGCTGCTGGAATAAACTTTTACTTAGCTACAATTAAATAGAAGGATAGGAAATTCAGATGTACTAATATACAATATAGTAAATATAGAAAACAAAAGTTTACTATGTTTTTCTTATATTTGAAAGTAAATCTTGTTTTGAAAGTTTTAATCTTAAAAATGATGGCTATTTGAGGAGAGAGATATTTCAACCTGATTTAAACATTTCACATTCAACACAAAATTGAGATACCATATATATACATATATATATAAATTTATTTCAACTGATACCACATATATATATTTATATATTACACTGAATATATACATTTTATATTATTACAGTGAACCATTTTTTCCACACTTCACAAAAACTCATAGTTATCTTTCAATCAATATTATATCTGCTTATATCTTAATATTAATATGTGTATGAAAATTTACCTTTTCTCATTTAGATATAGTGCATTCTAAACTCTAAGTTCTAATACTTATTCCTTAAAAGATATAGAACTCACATGTTCATTAGTTGTCTATGACAGGTTGGTTCTGTACTTATTATGAGGAATTAAAGGGATGGTATTATTTAAATCTAATGCAGCATAAAAAGACATAGCAAAACCGATGATGATTTCAAAGGTCTTTTAGATGGTGGTTTGTGGATCACGGTTGTTATGATGTTTCTGATTGGTAATATATTGCCTCTTAATACACATAAATTGTTTAAAAATTTTGAATTAAATCAATTTAGGAATAAAATGAATATTAAATATCACAGGTTCTGCGAATGTTGTTAACTAGTTAGTCACACATCATGTGGTAGTGATTCATGAGAGATCAGAATAAAGTTTTCTGGTGAAGAAGTGCTAATTCTCAAAAAAAAAAAACAGAGATTGATGTGATGGGGAAATTTATGACTCCGATTTACTGACAGATTATCAGTGGAAATGACTGCCAGGAAAAGAGAGAAATACTTTTGTCTCATTAAGTTCATTGTTATATGTCCCCTGTTCACCCTCAGTTTCCCTGTCTTTATTCAATAGCTGGAGAGCATGTCCTCCCTGTTTAGGTCTGAGCAGCAGCAATACTAACAGGGAAAATGATGCCCATGCACTGACTCACTTGTGTGACCAGATAACCTATAACTCAGTTATCATGATTCTCTTCTTCCTGATGCTCAGAAACATAATATAGTTTATCCACCATCACATTGACAAATGTGGCGAGACTGGGTTATAGCACAATCCATCCAGCTCTCTATCTAGCATCTGTACCTGCTACATTGTGATAGAGTGTTTAGAGGGATGAGCTCATCTAGGAAGCACGAACCTCCACGCCTCTGAGGAGACTTCCACATCATAGATGTGGAAAAGCCACACAAGCAGAGCGCACTAGAGAAGCATTGTTCCCTTTAATCTGCTCGTTTTTCTTTGTTCTTCCCCTTTTCTCCCATCACACTTGGTAAATACATGAGTCATCCGAAAATGTGCACTTCTCTTTAGATTATTCTCTTCTTGATCTGTTCTATAACAAAACATTCTTCAGTGATTGAAGGCAGCATAAAAATAGTAGAATTGTGAGAAAATAAATCTCTGTATGTGCTAAGCATTGCTTTCCACTAATCTAACATTATGTGATGACTACAATAAAAATGAAGACATCAACCTGACTCATGGCATTACATTTAAAAATTGCATAGAAGCAAAACTGTTATAATGGACAGGAAAAACCCTGTGTAGTACATAATTTTAAAAATAAATCAAATTATATACTAGTCAGCTCTGTAGACAGGGCATCCCTAACCGTCTCCTAAGTTACGTGAAGGTTGTGACATTTCTTAGCCACTAGTGCTAAATATAAGCAGATTATTTTGTGCCTGCTTCTTGTGCTTTTGCTGACTGACACAACAATTAAGAAAACAAGATTCTTTGTAAATTACAGCTCCACGCAGCTTTGAGTAAGCAAAAGTGTACATTAGAAATATTTTTAGCTTGACACAAAACTTTCCAAAGGCTCCTAATTAAGCATTTAAGACCAAGAAACTATAATTGTAGATGCCAAAGTAAACTGGGAAATCAGACCTTTGGTGGGATCAATCTTAAACAAAAACTATTGCTTGGAAAGCCTCGTGGGAAGGCTGTACTATGTCTCAGCATGTTTGTAGACAGAAGGCTACCTCTAATAGTGTCCACATGATGAGCCATTCAGGTGTGCAATCCATGTGCAGAGAGTAAATACAGAGAATGTTCCCTGTGTGCAAGTGAAGATTCCCAAGAGCTCTGTTCACTTGGGCTAAGGAGGGGAGCCTCCAGAGTCATGTCCTAGGGGGCTCTATGAATTTCCATGTCTTTTTTGGGTCAGAAGTAGATTCTCACATGTATTTCATACCTTAGAAACTTCATTTGAAAATTCTGTTGCCTGTAACTTGATTTCAAAACTGCTAAATTATGTATCACGTTTGCAATATAATCATATTAAGCCAAATATTTCTATTCTGCACAGAATCCAGTTACTGTAACATAAAGAAAATATGTTTTCCATAGTTAAAAGGTAAACAGCTTTCTTTACAAAGCATCAGTTGATTTAGTGAAGATGTTCAGAGAAAGTAACATAAATTAATTTAAATTACCAATTATTGAGCTACTGTTGTCATAACAAGTCATGTAGTGGTGATTGGCGCAATTACCAAGATAAATCTGTGAAAATGTAAAGAGGATTTTACATCCTCAAATTTTGCATTCTCAAATTAAAATCACATTATTTGACTATCACTAACTCACTCAAAAACTTTTAGTTGCTCTCTTATTGTTCCATTTAATCTTGACCAAGGAATGTGGGTGGCTGAATGAGTGTCACAGAATATGCTATAGTTAAAACTCTGTTGATGGTCAGCAATTTTGAAGTATTTACTGTGAGTACCAGTAATGAATACATTTACTCACTGACTCTCCCAGCACTAATCCTGAACCTGTTCTGTCTAGGTGAGGGGACTGAAGTGACTTGTATGAATAACACCATACAAAATGTAGTAAATTAGATTTCTACCCAGCCATTGTGACTGTAGTCCTTCAAGTAACATCAACACTATATTAAACATTTGGTAACTGTACTTGGAAATTTTTATCTGTGTGTTTATTTCTGAGACAGGGCCTCTTTCTATAGTCCAGAATGTTCTTAGAATGTTGTCCAGGATGGCCTCAGATCCATGACAATCTTCTGCTTCAGCCATCTGACTTGATTACAGGGATGGGTCTCCATGATGGAATCTTTTCAATTTGATTTTTGTATTTGCTTATTTGTTTGGGTGTGTGCATGCAGTCTCTTATCATGTGGAGATCAGGGGACAACTTTCTTCTACCTTGTGTGTTCTAGGAATTAAACACAGTTATTTAGCCTTGGCAACAAGCATGTTTACCCACTGTGTGATCTTGCCAGCATGTAATGTGGATTATTTGTTTGTTTGCTTTATATCACTGTTACAGTTCCCACACCCACACTTCTCACCTCTTCTGTTTCTGTTTAGAAAAGGACAGATTTCCCATGAGTATCAACAAAACAAGCCTTATCAAGTTACAGTAAGACTGAGCACCTCTGGGGTATGGACAAGACGACCCAATGGAGAGTAGAGTCCCAAAAGCCAGGAAAAGTGTCAGAGACAGCCCCTATTCCCACTGTGAGGAGTCCCACAAGACCAAGCTACATAGCTGTAACATATAAGCAGAGTGCCTAGTTCAGTTCCCTGGAGGCTTCCTAGTTATGGTTCAGTATCTGTGAGCCACTGTGAGCCCAGGTTAGTTGATTCTGTGAATTTTCTTGTGGTGTCCTTTGCTCCTCTGACGCCTACAATCCTTTTCCCCTGCTCTTCTGCAAGAATCTCCACATGTGTGTCTACATGTGCTTTTATCAGTTGCTGGATAAAGCCTTTCTGATGACAATTCGGCTAGGCACCAATCTGGTCACAGGAGATGGCCAGTTCAGGCTATGTATCTACTATTGCTAGTATTACCTGGGGTCATCCTTGTAGATTCCTGGGAGATTCCCTTGTGCCTGATCTTTACTTGACCCCCAAATGACCCCTCTTTTCAGTAGTCCCTTTTCAGTACTTTTACCCTCTGTCCCAACCAACCTGAATCCTGAAATCCTTGTCTCCACCTGCCCCCAATCTACTCACAAAAATTCCTTCCATAAGGGAACAAAAGAAGGCATTACCAGAGTGTAGTACTTGGACACAGAATATGATGGTCAAGCAATGAAACTCTCCCTTAAGCATTACATCACTTCGGTCTCAGGCAAACCTGGTTTTATCAGAGTAGACTGCCTTGGGAAATTCTCAGTGATTCTGCATGTCACTACTATTTTTTTTTTTATGACAGTTGTGGAGCTATTCCTGGGAACTAATTTTAGAATCATTCTATGAACCAGTCGTATATAAAATCTAGCCTCCTGACCTTAAAGCCACTTATTATAGATAGCTTCAAGAACAACATAAGTGAGGATTTCTCACAGTTCATTATCTACCTTCTTTCTCTGATGAGTCTCTATATTGGCAATTAAAATATTAAAATTGACCCTCTACGGACAGAAATGAGTCAGCCGTTTAAATTCAAAAGAAGGTACCATTGATAATATTTTGAATAATTTCAGAAAGACATTAGATAATGAAGGCATGAGAGTTTATAGTCACAGTCCACTACACAGATTTTGATGATTGCTTAGGCAAACCCCCAAATGCACCTTAATTTTTTACAGTTGACTTATGTTAATGTTCTGGGAAATATCAAAGAAAACAGAGAGACAGGAAGAGGTATGGCCATGAATGTATCCGAAATGCAAAAAGATGAAGCCCTTTGGAAATAATTGTTTCCTAGTCTTTACTGGTGATGAGAAAAAATGGTCAATAACAATTCCAAGGAGAGACAGAGGCAGGAGTTTACTTTTGAACTATCTTTAAGCAAAACTTAAAAAGCACAAGATTTGGTCTTTACCCTACCTCTATTTCCTCTTGTAAATAGCTGATGGCACAAAGCCTTACCACTTCTCAAGGAAATTAATTTCTTATTTTATGCTTGCTAACTAAAGACACCATGTTGTCATAGTTATGGCTAACCATTAATATCTATATTCTATGAAAAACTGAATAAAATGCAGCCTTTTTGGACCCAGAAGAAAATTGTGTTCTGAATTATGTTCATTCATCAGAAATATGAAAGACTTGCAGTGGACTCAAAAAAGTGCACACTATGCTAGCAACTTGGAAGAAGCATCATTACCTTCCCTAGAGGAGACCTTCTTTAGTGCAGAGCTTTAAATTACTCCTAATGTTTGAGTAGCATCGCCAAGTTGTGAATAGCTTCATAGGACCTTGAATTCTGAAATTGCAACTCCATCTGAAAAAGCCAAGACAAACAAGTTGCAATGAAAACCACCTGTTTCCATAGAAAATATATTAAACTAGTCAAATCCATGTCACAGAGGTGGCAAGGATACCAGAGCAGTGATATTTGCTGAGCTCATGAAAGGCCTGATATGACTTACTATTACAGTATCATCATAATAAAATCTCAGGTCAGCCTTTCTGTATTGATATGATCTACTGTTGATAAGAATAAATGTCTGTAGACACTGATATTGACTATCTCTAATTTATTATTAACAAATATATTTAATTAGCAAGATAAAATATTTAGAAATAAGTCTTGTGTTCCCTAAAATTCAAATCTAGATAAACCATGTTCTTTTAAAACTATTTTCCTTATTTCTTGAGAATTTAATACAATATATTTTAGCAGCTTTTACTACTTTATTTTCAGTCAAAAAACTTAAATACAAGATAATAACATACAATAAGCAAATATTCTTTGTAATTATCATCTTTATATAGCTTTTTTTACTCTATTTCTTTTTTAAGGACTTTTCTATTTTTTTCTTTTTTCTCTCAAACCTGCATATATTTTTTAACATACTATAAAGCATTTAGAAGTTTTTTTTTAATCTGCCTTTACTGTATATCTTATATTTCTTATCTTTTTCTGTTTCTAACCACCCTAGCCAAGCAAAGGTGTGGTCAGAAATACAATATATTTTAGTCATATTATTTTCCCTTTCCAGCTCCTCCCAGCTCCTCCCCTACTTCTTCCCTACTTACCCAACTTGATGCTCTTTCATTTAATTTTAAAATTAAAAAAAATCAGCAAAATCCCACACGAGTGCACACACACACACACACACACACACAAAACTACAGAGCCTAATTTGTATTGTTTATGGGGCCTGCCCTGGAGTGTTGTTGATATACCTGGTGACATTCACTTGGAGAAAACGGATTTTCATTTTCCCATTAAGCATCAACTGAAATAGCTGTTTGGGGGTGGGGCCTTGTGTCTTCCCCTTCTCCATCCTGAGACTTGGTCTGTTTTACACCTATGCAGTCCAATACATAATGTTACAGCCTATGTGAGTTCATATGTACATAGAAATGCTGAATCTGGAAGATACTGTTTTCTTGCAGTTGTCCTTTACCTCCGGCTCTTACAATCTTTCTGTCCTGTCTTCTACATACATTCCTGTGTCTTGAAAAGAGATTTGATAATGACATTCCACTCAAGGGTAAGCACTCTTCATACAAAGATTGCTCTACACACTGCCTATGATATTCAGTGATATCAATTATGCTCATACCCTTCCTGTAAGCTTCATTGGTTTTGATTTTTAATGTAAAAGATTTTATTTTATAATGTTTTAAACACAAGAACCAAATATTCATTTAGAAATCTGTGTGATGCTTTAAGAGACTGGTTGTTGGGTGAGGGACAAAAGGCTAAGGTACTATTAAAACAGCCAGGGAGAGCTGCTGTCCAGCTCAAATGAAATGAGTTGATGTCTAGCTTTTGCTTGGAAATGGAGTAGTTGACATTTCCAGCATGACCTGCCCAGTTGGAACGCCCTATGATAACATGTATTTGTAATTGCTTCCATTCTTCATATGCATGGGAGAGACAGGCCTGTGGGATTTTAGTTCAGGTCCACTAAATGTTCTTTATTGAATGCCTACTGTGTGCACAGCAGAGCCGCTCTATCAAATTCATGTGGAGTCCTGCCAAACACATCTCTGCATGACTCTTGCCCTCAATTCTCTTGTGGGAATTATAATTTTTCACACTTATCTAGTTCCTAGAGATTCTGTGAAAGTTGACAGGCGAATGTTTGTAAAGTATGTGAAATTCTCAGATGGGTGTATTATATAAACATAGAAGAATGCTGTCCTTCCAGGCTGCAGGCAGAGCCTGGTGCTTTGTTAGCACAATGTGTTTTCCTGGTTGGGTGCTATTGGCCTGAGGCTGTATTATTCTGGGATAGCTGATACTTCTTTTATTAGTACATGTACTGACTCATGGCCCAGTGAAAGATAAGGATATGAATATTAAATTATATTTTGCTAAAGTATGGACTAAGGTCTCAATCTCTTTCAGTTCTTTTGAATGGAGAACTGCAAATCTTTGTATGTTAGAGAAAAAAATAATCAAGAGTCTTGCTTCTTGCCTAACAGTTATTCTTTTTCACTCAGGAAAGATCATGCAAAAAAATATTCAAAGCCTGAAAGTAATTGACTGCTCTGAAGCTATCTCATAAATAATTTAAGAAGATAATTTCTAAAGTTCTATTGAAATCCAAAAACAATTTAGCAAGCCATCACATTAACACAACATGTTATCAGATTAAGGATGCCATTGTTGAAGGCTTTTTCAAAATGTAGTTTATCGAAAAACAAATCACTGGAAAGTTTTAGCAGACATGTAGAAGAACCTGATTGGGGGTGGGGAACCAACCCTCTACCATTTAAACTTGTCAATATATATCTGAAATTATCAATTCAACAGCATTTCATGTAAATACAATTTTGTGCCACTTGTCATGTATGCCGGAAGTTAGCAGTATTAATTGGCACTCAGCAGTCAGAAATAGAACTCATTCTCACTGTTAATCTGGAACCAACTCAACAAAGACTCCTGTGAGTGTAATAAGTCTGACTACTGGTACTTCCATTCAAAATACTTCATACTCTCTGTGCAAAGTTTTATTCCCATTTTTAAGTACACAATTACTGACGTCTTGAAACTTACTGTAAAAATCACCTCCTAAAAATCTGCATATGATTTGCATGATTTTATCTAATGTTAGACTCCAAGTTATTCCTATTATATATACATAATTTTGAACATAAAATACATATTTTTATATAAATTAAATATAGATAGAATTGATTTGAATTATACTGATTTAACTTTGATTCTTTGTATAAAATCAAGTTCATGCTTTTAACACTGTAGGAACAAAGAAATGCCTAAAAAAATTTTTTTCTTATTAACCAGTAAGGCCAAAATCATCACTATAAATCTGTGTGTTATAAAATTGCTTTTTTGAAAATATTGAGGTAAGTTTTTATGATTTTACTAGTGTGCATATTAATGCTGATACATCATCATATTAGATTGATAGATATAGATAAATGGATCATATGAATATAGGTACACAGAGAATGAATTATTTTACTACATGTATATACATGTAAGTTAGTGGAAAATAAAGTATTTCTCCTGTTTCTTATTTTTCTTTTAACAAAACTAATATTAAATAGCAAGCTCTGACCATGTAACAAAATTTAAAATTAAATAAATTAAATATTAATACTAAAATGTAAAAGAATGTAAATAATTAAAGAATGCATAGGATCTATTTCATGTATATAAATGTTATACATAAAAGTTGACATATTTTAATAACATCTTAAACATGGCTTCAACAAGGCTCTGAGAGCCAATTGTTGAATTTTTAGGTTTCTGGATCAGTTGTTAATTTCATATGTTTAAAATTCTTTACTACATGGAACCAGTTAAATAAATCACATTAAAACAATATAGAAAAATACTATCAGTTTCTAACATTTGTTGTATATATTCTTTTTTTCTTTTCTTTCTGTTTTTTAGAAAAACTATTTTTTATTTTTATTTTTTATCTATTTTTATTCAAGTAACTGCAACTAGGAAACTAGAGGAGAGCTCCAGGCTGGGACAAATACTGGCCACCCCTCCCCCACAGTAGGTGAGAAAGTGGTCCTCCACCCTTTTCCCATCAAAATGTCCCCACCCCTCACTCTGCTGCAGCATCCAGGGGTTAGAGCCCCATCTTCCCTAGTTTTGGGTGTTTGGTAACCAGCCTGCTGCACCTCAGCCCCCTTTCCCGGAGCGTGTCTTGGGGAGAATGCAGGCAGGATGGGAGGATGAACTTTTGGCGTTAGTAGCAGCAGCAATGGTGGGTGTCTAAGAATGAGCATTGAACAAAAAAAAAGAACACAACTGTCCAAAGCTAGTTTGTGAACAGAGGAAAAGATGGAGCCAGCTCCTTTGGGGTCAGGGAGGAGCAAAAGTAGGGGTCAAGGCTCCTTAGTGCCCCACTGGAGAAAGACAAACTACCTTGAGTGTGAGTGGGGTTAGTGCCCCATCTGTCTTAGGGGGATGCCAGAGTATGGGACCTCAACCTGAATGGGCAGTGACTCATCAATCTCTGCATTGGGTCCCTGGTGAGAACAAGGTGGGTGAGGCCATCATGTACTACTTGTAGACAAGGAGATTTAGCCAGCCTAATACAGGGTCTAGGTAAGGTGGGGTAGAAATTACAGAAACCCACCTGGTGACAGTTTGGTGGGGACAGGCATGCTGAAATCTAAGTGTCCCAACACTGTCCACACCTTTGCTGCCAGGTCAGCCAATGGGACTTGTCAGAATTAAGATGGGGTTGGGGCCCTTTAAGGCCAGGGAATGCTCCCAGGACCCTCTACAAGGAAGCCAGGACCAGCAGGGCAGAAGGGACCTGCAAGACAAAGCCCAAAGAGAAATGTCTCTAAGGGAGGTGCACAACTGGACAGGCTGCTGCTAAATGAGAGGGCAGGTGTGTTGGGGGGGGGTCGGGGGCACAGAGACTGAGCTAAACTCTGCTCCAGTGGGTGCCACAGAGCCTACAGCTGGTGCAGTAGTGTGTAGTGGGGGTGGGGAGGGGGCCTAAAAGTGGGGCTCTCAGTTCCAGAGGAAAGCTTCTCCTTTGATGGATAAGGAGCAGGCAGCACTGCACACATGGTCAACCCTCCTCCTCCGAGGACTCCTGGGAGATGCCCTCTCCTTTCTCCTCCAGTTTCTTGGGTCTGCCCCTCCTTTTCCTCTCTGGAGCTGTAGTTGTTTTCCATAGCCTGGCGGCACCCTTATTTTTGCTTCCCTTTAGTCGGCCAGGTGATCTCTTCTGTGTTGGTCCTTCACAGGGCTCCTTCAGAGGCTGCTTAGCAGGGCGGCTCAGCCTCACTTCTCTGGCTCATCTTTCTGCTTGGAGGCCAGAGGTTGGCTGGACTTTGAGCTGGACTTGCAGGGAAAGGGGCTGGCTGTGATGACCTTCTTGGAGCCGAGCCAACCCCAGAAAAAGGCTCTACTGGGAACCCCAATTAGAGAGTGTTGTACATATTCTTGAAGTTACGTTTTATATCCACATCATGGGGATATTAAATGATAGTGAACACTCTTCTCATCTTCACATTTAGGAGCATGAGACTGTGAGTTCAGTTTCAGACATAGAGGATGAATTTGCATCAAAGAATTCAAAAGTTTCCAAAAACGATGGTGTTTCTTCTCCAGAGTTGATTATTAAATATTTACCAATAGGCCACTTTCTTATTCTAACTGAATTATTGTGAAAATATTTAATGCCATTTAATATTTATGTCAATTTACCATTCTCCTTCTGATAAACTTTGGTCAAGGCAAGAAAAGAATAATATTTTATAGTAAAATCAACCCTGCATACTTGTCTATATTCTAGAAAATGTGCTTTGAGATTTTATGATTTGAACTTGCTCATGTTTTCCTTTTTATGAGTCTTTTTTGTGATAGATGCTTATGGAAGATATTAACATATAATGATTGCATGCACTCACAAGGTGAGGGTGACATTTAAGCATCATGTGTTCTGAGCAAAGCAATGTCCTTGGGATTTCCCTCTGCTTTCCCTTCTAAATATGTGTAGCCTTTGAGCATCTCTAAAATTAGGCCTTTATACATTAGTAAACAAGCATACTTTCTGCAGTAAAGTCAGGAGAAAGTGGGTGAAGTGTAGGACTGTGAATAACTTCGTTCACTAATATCCAGTTGCATTAGGATTTCAAATTAGCATTATATGTGAAATGTAAATGCATCCTTTACACAGACAGCTCTAGAATGGCTTAAACAAAAAATTATCTAGGCTAACAAATGGTTTAGGAATTATGTTCCGTTCACTGTTAAAACAATAACTTTTAATATGGATTCACTTGTTCAAAAAGAGTCTGTGTTACTGTTCAATTCCGCATCAGTAGTTCCTCCATAAATAAGAAATCTATTTAAAAAAAATCTATCTTTCACTCTTAAAAGAGACTAAGAATATATAAAAGTTAAAAGATTGTTTTAGTGCTGGGCGAGGGTGGCGCACGCCTTTAGTCCCAGCACTTAGAAGGCAGAGGAAAGTGAATCTCTGTGAGTTCAGGCTAACCTGGTCTACAGAGGGAGTTCCAGGACAGACTCCAAAGATACACAGAGAAATCCTGTCTCAAAATAAATAAATAAAGAAAGAATTATTATATTTAGATTTTTGAAATGACTATATCTTCCTTTTTTAATTTAAAACATACTATAGGTCATACCAAAGCTTGTTCTCTTTTTCTCCTTCCCTCCACATATGCTCAAGTATATTCACATGCATGCACACAGATATAAACACACACATATCACACCATGGTGTGATGACTGGGACATGACTGATTAGATCATAAAAATTAGTTCCATCACGCCATTTGAGAAATGGCAGTTATGAGCTCTCAGTTTTCCTATTATAATTATATGGCCTTGTGAAAGAAAAGATAATAATCATTTTCAGTGTCCCTGGCCTCACTGAGCAAACAGTTCTTGATATTGACATTTTGTGCCATGGATAATAATATTCTACCCTAATTCAGTGGAACAAGAAGTGCTATAAAGTACTCCCTCATCAATGGCCATTGTTTCATATTAATTATCACACAATGGCGAAGACACAGCACCGAATCTTACCCAATGCAGTTATTATCATCTCGCTAAGCCTTCCCCAGATTAACAAATTAAGTTCACACTTGAACAAGGATATACATGGATTAAAAAACAATGACTTCATTCGTAATTAAAAAAGAAAAAAAGAAAGATAAGAAATGATGCCACTAAGGACCAAAGTAGTCTTTTTAACTAGTTCTAACATTTTAAGTGAGATTAAAACCATTTTAAATTTTAACCTCTATTTTTCTAGATGATGAAAACTCTGATTAAATTTAACCTGCACTTTTAAATTGTCTAGTAAGTCAATTACTGTAAGTGAATTATTTTACTAAAGCTGAGTTAAATGGAAAAATTATTAAAAATAGTAATAGACATGCAGAAAGGTAGTCTATGCTTCTGCCTGTGTCAGGACATATACATACATGCACTAAAAGATATCTAAGCCAATTTAATTATTCTTAATTTTATACAACATAGTCCATTATGTTTGGGGACACGTCTAGAATACAAACATTTCATTTAATTTGGTAAATTATTTTCTGGTATTCTGACAAGACACCAGAAGAATGGTGTTCACACGACTTGATATCATTTGGAAGGGAACTTGATGAAATTTTTGCTAATGTTAGACTTGGGGGAGAAAAAATTACAATGAAAACCAAGGGCTTGGAAGTGAGCAGTTTATGAGTCAGAAACATATTAAGTGATAGAAATAATGAGTGCTACCAGCTGAGACATAAAATCCACCATGCCGATTTTACCCTCTGGTACAGATGAGATTTCAAATTAGATTTTAGCTAATGGCCCATTTTCTGAAAAATCTTAAATAAAAATATTACTTCAAATTTGTCAGTACTGGCAGTTGCTCTCTATATCCATAAATTCTGCATCTTTGAATTCAGCCAGCTGCAGATAGGAACTAAAGCAATGTCTTATGTTTGACATGTAGGGACCCTTCCCATTACTCTCGAAAACTACACAATGGCTATGTTTATATGCCTTTTATGTTGTAAAGGGTATGCTACTTAATCTAGAGATGGTTTAATGTATTAAAGGATGTATGTAGGTTATATGTAAATTTGTCATTTTCTATGAGACCTGAGTATTTGCAGGCTTGGGTATTCATGGGGAAGAAAAGCCCTGGAATCATTCCCCACTGATAGCAAATGAAAACTGTATATGATCAGTAAATAATCCCTTTCCTCTCAACCACTGATATAGAAATATCTATAAACTAATAAGTCTAGTTGGGAAGTGATTCTTTTTTCCTAATTAACCCTTCACTTCCCAAAGATTTGTCAAAGAAATCCTTTTGTGTGATTCATTATCTTATATGTATGAGTGTTTTACCTGAATGTATGTCTGTGCACATGTCTGCTCCCTGTGGATGCCAGAAGAGTGCATTTTGTTTCCTGGAACTGGAATTATACATAGTTATGAACCATCTGGTGATTTCTGAGAACTTAACCCAGGTCCTCTAGAAGACCAGCCAGTGTTCTTAACTGATAAGGCATCTCTCTAGTCCCTCACAAAACATTTCACATAAATGTAACAAACTGTAGGCAGGCCTGATATTATGTAGTTATAACATTCACAATCTCAATTACCAGTCAGTTAAATTAGAATAAGCCCTAAAGAGTGGTTAAAATTTATTCTGTCATAATATATTATCTTTGAGTAATTCTATATAGAATATATTATCTCAAGGAATTTGTTAACTAATTCTTAAGTTTCCTGATTAGTGTAGACAACAAATTGACATCATCTGTTCTATTACCAACATTCTTTTTTTGGCTAATTGCCTCACTTCTTTTATGGTTATAGAGATGCTGATCGACTATTCAGTTTACATGCAGACAGATATCCTAGTGGTAAATCGTATGACACTATTAAACTGGATATTCCAAAGAGGGGCTTCCAAAAGATACAAAAAGGGAAGTAAATTCACATCCCCAACTGCAATATACATTTTATTCAAATGAAATGAAATATACCCTCCACACTGTCCTACCCAAGGGGAAATGTTTCAATTGTCTTATTCTGTAGTAGGAAAATGAGACAAGAAAGCCTTAGAGCAGAGCAAAGTTGCTTGAAATGTTTGGTCACAGTATGTGTACAAGGGCTGGAAATTAGAGGCCAGGAGCCAGGGTTTAGAACATCCCAGGTCAAAGTGCAGGGCCTCCCTGCTGCCCAGTCATTACATGATGAAGCAGCTGACCTCTCTGACCTCCATTTCTACTTCGGTGAAAATAAGTTCCAATATCCTAGAGCCACTCTAGGCATTGGCTGAAGAAGAAAAACATCACAACATAGTGTATTGTTCTTCATTTTTATAAAGAAAACCATATCAGAAGAAATAAAGAGTGGCTTGTCCAACCAAAATGAAAATGTTGCAAAAGAGCAAAAATATAGCACTATGGAAAATGAAATGTGAACAAAACCTAAATGGATTTATCAGAAAAATAGTGGCAGCAGGAGTGATCATATGACTCTTTGTCAGATGCTAAGAATTTGAACCGATGAATTTGGTGAGAAAACCCATCAACACACTGGTACATATGAGGAAGGAGTTCTGTTAAAGAGTATGATAGTGATTACACACACACACACACACACACACACACACACACACACACACAATAACTCACATTCAATGAACACTCAGAGGTAGTTCAGGCCATGAAAATATGGAAGCTATTCTAAACATACGAAGAAGTGCAATTTATCAGGCCCTTGCTCCACATCATGTTTTCTTGTTCAGTAGGTAGCCAGATTGTATGGTCAAGTTCAAAGGGTAGAACCTGCTTCCTAGAGGTCAGTTCATAGCACCAGGCTCAAATGATAAAGTACTTACAGTGAGAGGGAAGAAAAGGCACAGACTCTAGCCTTCAGCAATGTGATGGTTGCTTAGCCAGGGGACTCAAGCACTTGCTAGCTGACTGGGGCAGTGTAGCAGCACATGCCACTCTCCTGCTACAGTAAATGGACTGTAAACTCTACCTGACCCCTTTCTTTAGGGATTTGAAGAGCAGAAAGCATAGGGCATGTCTAAGAGACATAGACACACATGCTTGTGTAGAACAAAAGAATATGTATGAAGCCTGGTACAGGAAAAGATACTGCCTCATAAGGCAACAATCCCAGCACAGGCTATTTAGGCTCTTCATTGCCCAGTAAGGAAATACTCCACGTCCAAAGCCACTCTGAATGTGCAGGACAAGCTGTTCACAGATGATTCTTTTAACAGTAAATTATATGACCAGTAGGATCCAAGCACTAGTCAAACTAGACTCTGTGTTTTTTTAGCTTTTTCATTTTGCATGATCACTTAGCTGTACATACTTAGGGAGTTCAGTGTGATATATAGATTAATATATGCATTGTGTTAAAATCTGATTATGACATGGAGATAAGTGAAATAAGCCAGGGAAAGAAAAGCTGGCATGCTATGCTCTTCTTATTTGTAAGTGGGTTTGAAAGAAAGGTGCACAGTCATTTGCAAGGGTTTCAATTGCAATGTTACTTACAGATTTCTTGTTTTTTAAAATTAGCAATAAGAACATTTTATATATTTTATCCTAAGTCTTTTGAAAAGTCATAAATCAGTAATTTTCCTATTGATTATTAAAAATGACACATGGTTTAATTCAATCACAGTCCTTAATCAAAGCTGCTTGTACCCTTTCATATCAGCATCTTCTACAGGCAGTCCAATCTTACATGCACAGCAAGTTTACAAAATGAAACTTTTGCTTTTATTTGAACATAGACCTGTCCTTAGGATTAAAAGTAAAGCTAAAGGACCTTCAGGTATACACAGTCCTTATCCTAGCAAATGCATTCATGCTTATAGCACATTTACAAGTCAGGGAATAATGGTTTCTTGTCCCAGAACATTGACCTATAAGCAGAAGCATCAGGAATTTGTTCAGTGTGTTGTATATGATTTGATTACATTGTTAACAGTTACTTGCTAGTAGTTGCAAGGACATATGCAGGACAATAAATAGAGGTAAATGGCACTGGGTACAGATTCAAGCAGCATTCAGTATAACTGGAAGATGAGAATATGACCACTGATTTATTCAAAAGCATTTCTTGAATTTCTGTACAAGACATGGTACAAACTCTTGGGATACATAGAAAACAAAACTCCAAGAGTTTGACCCCATTAGAATTACACTCTCAGCAGTCAGGAAGTCTTTGGATTTTGAAACATGATGTGGATTGGAGAAACAAAGAGTAAGAGCTTAATGGATTGAGGGAAGTCATTGAAGAAAGCAGAATTTAAGCAGAATCACAGATGGAAGAATGATATATAGAGAATATATTAGAAATTTCCCCTAGCATGATAAAGGTTGTTAACTTCAGCCACAATTTTTTATTTTATTGCCCTTTCCGGTATTTATTTTTGTATCTTCAGTACATTGTATTTCATTCCCTCATATATTGAATCCTCTTAAAATTTCTGGGCCCTATGCTCCTTTTTTTTTTTTCCTTAGAAAAAGCCTTCTTTTTTAGAATACCTCCTTCTTTACAATGCTCTTTAGCTTTGTATCAGAATATGATGGTGGTTCCAAGTGTCGGTAAAGGTAACAAATGCTTAAGAAACAACATGTATGCATTCAGAAAGTGTCAAAGACATAAACAATGGGAAAGATCTGTAGTTGCTCATATACTGCTAATGAGTATTTCCTGATTCTGATAAAATATTATAGTTTTTAGGAGTGTTTTTACTGGGAAAGCTGGAGGAGGGACCAATGTTTCAATGCTAGTTTTGTTTACATTTGCGTTTCTTTTTTTTTCCTTCTTTATTTATTTTGCATTTATCAAGAAAAACAGTAACATGAATTTAAGATGAGGAAAAGTTAACAATAACTATGAACAGGATAAGAATCATAAGCATGGCTTATCAAGGGTGGTAATGCAAATAAGATTGCTACACATATATTTACTTTGTGTTCAGCTTTCCCTCTGAATTTTTTTCCATCCCTGTATATCCTTATTCAAGGTCCCTTCCCCCTCCCACCACATCTTGTCATTTTTCTTTTCCGCAACTCCCCATCCCCTCCCTGGACAGGGAGCATACAGTCCTATGGTCCCACTGACACAATAATGCTTAGATCAGTCTCCACTCCTGGCAAATCCAGTTTTGTCCCCCCTCCCTCAAGAGTGAGTCAGGTGTTCCTATAGTTGGAGTGGGGTCCCAAAGGTCAGTGCAGGGTGTTTCTGATCCCAAGCTGTTCAGTGGTTGTGGTTTGCAGCTTGGGCATGCTTGGCTTTTTTACTTGTTTGTTTGTTTAGAGAACACTAATGAGTGAGTACATCCCCTGCTTATCTTTCTGAGTTTGTGATACCTCACTCAGGAGGATATTCTCCAAATCCATCCATTTGCCTGCAAATTTTAGGATATCATTTTTTCTTACTGCTGAGTAGTATTCCATTGTGTAGATGTACCACAGTTTGTTAATCCATTCTTCAGTTGAGGGACATCTAGGTTGTTTCCA
>PVIH01020851.1:0-31255 GCA_004025045.1 Sigmodon hispidus | reverse complement strand
CAAACAAACAAGAAAAAAAGCCAAACATGCCCAAGCGGCAAACCACAACCACGGAACAGCTTGGGATCAGAAGCACCCTGGACTGACCCTTTGGATCCCACTCCACCTAGAGGAACACCTGACTCACTCTTGAGGGAGGAGGGAAAGAACTGGATTTGGCCAGAAGTGGAGACTGATCTAAGCATTATTGGGTCAGGGGCACCATTGAACTGTCTGCTCCCTGCCCAGGGAGGGGATGGGGAGTTGCAGAGGAAAAAATGACCAGATGTGTTGGGGGGGGAGGGGACCTTGAATAAGGATATACAGGGATGGAAAAAAAAATTCAGAGGGAAAGATGAACACAAAGAAAATATAGGTGTAGCAATCTTATTTGTATTTCCACCCTTGATAAGCCATGCTTATGATTCTTATCCTCTGTATAGTTATTGTTAACCCTTCCACATTTTAAATTCTTTTTTTTTTACTGTGTTTTTTTTTTTGGTAAATACAAAATAAAGAAGGAAAAAAAAAAGAAAAAAAGAAAAAGAAAAGATCTTTAGGGAGAAATTTAAATATTCTTTGGAAATGGATTATGTGAACAGATTGTTGAAAAATGTCTCAATCTTTTGAGGATTCCCTTTTGGTTCCAGGACAAAGGGTCTTTACCTCCATCTAAAATAAAATCAACATTTTGAAATAAGATGCTAATTTATATTTCTTTATCATACATACATCCTGAAGTAGCTGCTTCAATTTTAGCTGAATATTCAATTTGTGGATTAATTATAAAGGACTGAATTAAATTATTAATTAAATTATCAGTAATACTCTCAGTTAAATAATGAAATTTAAAAAGCATGTTAGGTTATAAATAAAATAATACAAATAATATAACTCAGATGTTAATCTTATAATTTATTAATAGTCACAATATAGATCATCATGCCAATTGACAGCCTGTGTTCTGTGTGGAGTAATAACATTGGTACTACATGTGTATTTATTATCTTGACAGTTTCTGAATCTGACAGGCACTCTTTAGAACCCAGTGTAATTAATGATCAAAAGGACATTGTTATGTATCCTCTCTGCCATCTTTGATGTGTGAAATTCTGTATCTCTCTCATTTTGTATGTTCAATAATTCCAGAAATTTTGCTTTTTTTTTTTTTTACAAAAGGATTATAAGTGTGTTTTATTTGTTCAATTTGTTTGTGTGACACTACATAGTTCTGGCTGACCTGGAACTTGATATTTAGACCTAGATGGCCTGAAACTCACAGAGCTTTTGAACAGTCTGTACTAGTATCGTTCAAAGAAAATAATTCAAAGGTTTTAGTTAAGGTTTCTATTGCTATGAAAAGACACCATGAAAGCAATCTTATAAAGGAAAATATTTAATTGGGGCTAGCTTACAGTTTCGGAGTCTTGTCCCTTTATTGTCATGAAAGGACATGGTGTTTTCAGGCAGACATGGTGCTGGAGACTTAACTGGGAGTTCTTTGTATTGATAGCACAGGAGACTGTATGCCACGCTGAGCACAGCTTGAGCACATAAGACCTCCACGGTGACATACCCCTAATATTGCTACTTCCTATGGCTAAGCATTCAAACACATGAATCTATGGGGGCTATAACTATTCTAACCACTACATCAAGTCACATGGATAATTTTAAATTTTCTTTTCTTTGGGCAACTCTAGGAAGTAAATGTAAACCAACAGCATCAATGTAAGAACAATTCAATATTAGGTATATAGTAATACAGAGTTACTATAACAATGGTTAGAGAGTGCACTTTTGAACACATTCTTTAAATCTGACATGTGTATTATGCCTATAGTGCTGCTTATATTACTCAGACTCATTATGTTTCAGGGGCCTTATAGAACCACATGCTTGGGCTGTCTCATTGCATAGCATTGTTTTAGTTGTGGTGTCATCTATAGCATGTAAATTATATGAAAAATTATACCACTTGGGCATGATGTTTATTTCTATAATCCCAACTGTGTAGGATGCTAAGATAAGAAGATGCCAAGATTGAGGCCTCTCTGGGCTATACAAATATTTCAAAGCCAGCCTCAGGCAATTAATGAGATCCTGTCTCAAAATAAAAAATAAAAATAAATAAAGTGATTGGGAGTAGCTTAACAACAATGCAATAGCCTCGTTCTAAGAACCTGAGTCAAATCTCCACTACAAACACAGAGATTTGAAAACTCTCTGTATATATTACTTTGTGTGGACATTTAACCATTCAAGCCTAGTGCATATAATCTAGAGGGAATAGTTCAATTAAAAGCTTTCCTGGAAGATACTTAATCTATTGATTGCTCACAATCACATTTTACTCATAAGGAAGCTACAGGTGACTGATGTCATATTGTCTCCAGAACGGAAACTTTTAAGTCACCTGGGATTTCTTTCTGTGAGGACAGCCTTGTAGGTATGAAATGCATGAAAAAAATGTTGTAATGCTGTTTAATAGTTTACGTAGTTCACACTGAGTCTACTCTCCTGGACCAGTCTAGAACAGGAGAAACGTTTATTTAAACACAGTGACCTGGGAAGGCAATAGTATTGTGTCATTCCATTATAAGGAATCAGTTCAGATGTACTCGGCTTTCAACAGGTAAGCCACCTCAGTGCAGTGATTCTTTTAGTCTCCTAAATGCCATGTCTTTCAGGGATTTATATAGAAGAGTATCTAAACTTTATTTGGAAAAGTGAAAATTAATAGCTAAGGAACAGGCTTGTCTGGCTCATAAAATCACCATTGGTGATGTCCTTGAAAAGCCCTACTTTCTCAAAGTTACTTCAGCTGAATTTAGTTTAATTCAAAATTGGAGCCCATTAATGGAATAGTTCTGCATAAAATCCACAGGGCTGCAATGTGTGGCTGATTGCCATAGGTGCCTAAGTAGGCAGTTGCTACTGCAGCATGATGATTTGATGAAATGACTGTGCCAGTGATCTGCCAATCATCACATCCCAGCTTAGCCTGTTAAACAGGGGGTGTTAAGTGTCATTGTAGCCACTGCATTATCTCAAACACCCTCCTGTCAAATAATGCAATTTATTATAAGTACAAATTTTATTTCTGAAATAGCAATGCCACTCTTCTAGTCTATTCCTTTAGTGAGTTTTGTTAAGCCTGTTGAAGGTTGTAGTTCTAGGATTCTGTGTCTCCTTAAGCCCAGGGTTTAAGAATTTACTTGTGCTTAACATGAGATGTGAGACCTCATTTAGGAGATCATTTTATAAGCCTTTCATGTTTTCCTCATTTATTTTCCATTTCCTCACCCACTGCCTCTAATCTCCCCCTAAAATTAGCCCACTATTTGCTTGCTGTTAATCCTACTATCTGTGTATGCAGCCCACAAGCTTTGAGGTATTTTTTTTTAATGTTGATAAATTGAATTTCATAAACTGAAAGTTATTCGGGCATATATTTTTAAAATTCTATCTACTTAGGGCTTTTTTTCCCCTTTCAAATGTAGCAATGTAGCATGTGACTTTCTGTCCCCAACATTTTAATAATTTGTAATTATCATGCTCAAGATGGGTTGTTTTAATTAATATGCACATTAGATGCTTAATCAATTTTTAACTCTTGAACACCTTTACTTATTTAAATAAGTCAATAAGAGAAATCTGTTCAGTTAATTTTGGAATAAATTGTCATTGAGTAATTACATTGACCTGGTATAGTGACTTAACTAAAGACTTTAATCTTTATGTAAAATGTTTTAATTATATCTAATTTGCTGTTCAATCTTTCTGTCTACTTCAAAATACTCTGGAGTCCTTAGATTTTTTCAAAAAATTAAATAAACATTTACACCTGTGTCCTGCTAAGATATATCAGCAAATTCCTAGGCCATTTCCAAGTACACGGTGCCTTAGTCTGCTGTGGCTTGTTGTGAGATCTTTCTCAGTGTCTTCTCCACCAGGAAGGGCTTGTTCGGCTCATGCATAGGTTTTTTGTCCAGGCCAGGTTGAACTGTCATTAACCACAGAAAAGCTTTTCTTGGACATCTGGATTCACTCAATCATCCATTTATTATTAAATTGTTTCTGCTGTGTTTTCTATGCTAACTGCGAGCTCACTGGGTTCAAGGAGATGTTTCATCTTACTGCTCACACAGGATGTTAAGGTCAGGTGCCTCTGCATGCTTGCACCTGGTGGTTCTATCAGTTTGACACCAGAAAGGGACATGTGCATCAGCTGATACCTTCCTGATGAGCACTTCCCCTTCATGGATGTTTGTAATTGTCTTCTTCTTCCTTTCACATCAGTTGTGACATTATCTCAAATAACTTTAGTCCATTGTAGTTTTATCTCTGAAGAGGTTTCAGCTGTGATTAATTTGGCTCCTTATTCAGGAATTTTGTAAACGTTTCTTTCTTAATTTCTTCTTTGACCCATTTATTATTCTGTAGTGCCTAAGAATTTATGTAATTTCTTGGGATTCTTTTGCTGCTGATATCCAACTTTCATTTGCTGAGGTCAGATAGGATATATAGATTTATTTCAGTTCATCTGTACTTGTTGAGATTTATTTAGTATCCAGTATGCAGTCTGTGTTAGAGAATCTTCTGTGGGCTTTGGAGTAGAATGTATGTTCTTTGGTACTTGGATGGAATGTTCTATAGACACCTGTAGTTAGAGCCATTGGATGTGTGGTATCATTTAATCTGGATGTTTCTCTGTTTATTAATTTTTGTTCTAGTAATTTGTTTATTGGAGAAAGGATGGAAATGAAGTCACCTGCTATGACTGAGTTGTGTTAATCTGTGTCTTGAAGTCCAAAAGCATGCTGAGTTTTTTTAAAAGAATAAATTTAAAAAACTGTGTGTTCAAGATTTTGGTGCACATCTATTTCAGATTGTAATATCTTTATGGTTAAACTCTTCTCTTGATCAGAACAGAATGTCCTTTATCTCTTCTGATTAACTTAGGTTTAAAGTCATATGGTATGATGGTGCACCTGCTTGTTGACTGGTCCTGTTCCTTGGGATACTTTTCTCCATCCTTTCACTTTAAGATGGGTCCTTGTAGCTAAGATCTGTTTCCTGCAGACAATAAAATGATGGATTTAATTTTTTAAACCATTTAAGCAACCCATGTCTTTTGAGGGGTGACTTGAGGCCACTAATATTTAAAGTTATCATGGAAAGGTATGCATTGATTGCTGTCATTTTTCTTTGACTTTCTTGCATTTTTTTTTGTGTGTGTGTGTGTATTCTTAGTCCTAGTTTGTGTTCCAGGATTTACAGTTTCTTTTACTTTTTTTCTCTCTTGGCTATGCCAATTCCTTCATCATTTCATTTATTGCTCCCACTAACCTCAGGAAGGCTTGTTTAGAGGACATGAATTCTTTCAGCTATATGCTATGATCTGCTCAACAAGCATGATTATTTTTATTGGAGATGCCAGAGATCAAACCCAAATCTAGTCAGGCACTTTGTCACAGAGCCTTAACCTGAGCCTAGAATGCAGTTCCTAGATTATAAGCACATTCTGAGAAAAGTAAAATTTTTTATAAGTTATATTTTTCTAGTAATATATAATTACTATATATACATATAGTATCTACACAGTATATGTGCATATGTGGTATATGTTCATATGTGTGTTTAAATAACATATATGCATATATGATGAATATAAGCAACTCTGCAAAACATGTGATTCTAGTACACCTCTTTGTTCCTCTTTGTATTACTTTTAATTTTTTGCCAATGGCCTCTATCTTAATTCACTAAATCAAGAAAAAACATCACACATTAAAACTTTCTTGCTCAATAGCAAGCATATTGTATTTTAGAGTAAAAAACTTTGATAAATAAGTTTTACCCAACCCAGTTTATCTCTTTTCTGATTGCTATTGACAAAATACCTAAAAGAAGAACAAAAGAAACACTTATTTTGGATCCACCATTTAAATGGTTAGTGTAGTAAGGTGAGGAAGACCTGGCAACAGAGGGCTCTGGGATGGTGGAAGCATGTTTGTTCCTCACCTCACATCACAGAGGAGCAGGAAGCAGGAAGAAGAGGGCGCTGTTAATTCTCAGCCTCTCTCCTTTTCCCCATTTTATGCAGATTAAGTATCTAGCCCATAATTCTGTCATTGAAACCTCTGAAAATGCCCTCACAGACCTACAGAATCAGTGACATCACACCTAGCAATGCCCTCCATAGGAGGAAGAACAGACAGGCTTGATTTTGTGCTCATTCCACCTGGGACTCTGGATATTATCTGACAATACATGGGTTACAAAGGTATTGAGCTAATATCTGAACTTAAAATCTCAACCTATCTGAAGGATATTAAGATATTCATCCTGCTTATGTTACCTACTTTTTGCTTTAATTTGAAAGTAATTTAAGCTTGACCATTAATGCATACAAAGGTAGATTTCTGAATTGATAGGATGATGGAACTAGGGACTGGATTGTGACTTATCTCTGCCAGGCAAGCTGTAGATCACCTATTAAAAGTTCCACAGCATCCCAAAATAGGATTACCAGTATGGAAACAGGCAAACATGAGCCTGTGGGGAATTTTATATTCAAACTGTTACAAGTTGTAACTATTTTTGTAGTGAATTTAACATGTAGAAACGTTATTGTTTTTCATATAAATACACATGCAAGTCTTCATCTGACATTCTCTTTCACACATATATGAAGCCAACACATTGTGCTATACCCTAAAGGGAATGCCTGCAGATTCTCTTCAACACACATCTGAGGCCATCACAATGTGACTCCAAAGAGAAGAACTCCTGACATAAGAATCCAGGAATTTATGCAGGCTCCATTTGTGTATATAACTTCAAAATGTCATGCTGTATTATGTAGTACTTCAAATTCATAAGATTAATGTTTCTATAAATGATTTTGGTTAAATATTTTGTGTGATTATATGAATAGGCATTTTGAACTACATTGCTAAAAAGTAGAATGCAATGTATTAAAGTCTTTATAAATATCTCTGATAGAATCAAATTAATTATCTGAATTTAATTTTACAATAAGAAATAGGCATTGCTTCCAACATTTAGGTTAAAATACATACATACACATGAATCCTGATGTTGATAGTAGTACTTTGAAAATTAATACAATTGACACTTTTGCTGTTATGCTGAACTCAATATAATTAGTATAAGTGTAATAAGTTTCTGGCCTGGCCTTTCTGGCCAAGTCCCGAAGTTCAGACCCTTTCACAGCCCCGCTGCCATTTAGCCACAAATAATTACATAGAACCTTACATTAATTTCATGCTAATTGACCTGTGGCTCAGGCATATAACAAGCTAACTTAACTCTTAGACTAACCCATGATTAGCCAAATGGCTTAGTGCCTTTTCTCAGAGAAGCATTTCAACTTCTTTCCTCAGCATCTGCTGGCATCTCTGTCTCACTCTTCCTCTTCCCAAAGTTTTCTTAGTCTGGTTGCCCTGTCCATACTTCTTGTCAGCCTTCTGGCCAATCAGCATTTTATTAAAACAATAGGAATTATAAATATTTGCAATGTGCTAGAACATAATCCCACAGCATATGAGGCAAAAAAAAATCACTAATAATCTTGACAAAGTAGAATCACAGATCAGCTGCATCCATAATATTAACACTATGAAATTCATGGTACCCACTGTGTGCCAGACACTTATGTAGTTGTGTAGGAATACTGATGTGAGATTTTAACCTTCTTGTTGTCTAGAAAAATACAGGCAAAGAGGGGAAGCACTTAGACAAACTTGTGTGGTATGTGTTGGGAAGTGTAATGACAGAGTGACACTGGATGCCTTGAGCCTCTCTTTTGTTCCTGGGAGTTAAGTGTGCAGGTATGAAACAGGAAAGGCTTTCTGGAGGAAACAATGCTAAGTTGATAAGTGATACCAAGGAGCACACCCCAAAGTACATGTAAGGAGGTGATGTCTGTGTTCATGGACATTAACATAAATCACATTCACAGACTGCCACCCTCCACTGGCAATGAAACATAGTTATGACTGTGATACATAGGTTTCATCTAGTACTTGACTCACTAGTTTTAGTTTCTTTAATGAAATTGCTAGTGATGGTAGTCATCAATTTGTTCTAAATACCTCTTGATTTACTTCAAACTTTTCACATGTATATTAAAATGTGAAAATCATCATATAGGAAGGTAAAACTCATACAAAAGGTACCAAAGAATCCTTGGAAGATGCAGTCAGAAAACAAAGTGATTGGTTGCATTTAAATTAATGTTATTAATATTCTGCCTTTAGCCCAAAGAGAGGCACCACAAACAGGACCAAAGGAACAGGCAGAGAGTAATAAGGTGGACACTCCTACACCCTTGTAAGGCTCCCACAAGCACTCACAGGCATGTGCACCCAGGCATATGTGCCTGTGAACACACATACACAACAATATTTCAAAAGTATATTTAAAACAATTTTAATATTTTACAAGTATTTGTAGTTAACATGCAGTATTTGAAACAGGGTAGCAAATAAAAACTGAGAATGAAACATATTCAATGCATTTAAACTAACCTCATCATCTCTGGTATTCTTCAGGGTTAGTCCTGAGACAAGCTGTGTTTATATCTAAGTTTGAAATCCTTGTAGCTATTTTATTATGAAGTTTGACAAATCTACTCTTAAAATTCTCATTTTTCTGGGGTAAAATGATGTTTTTTCTCTGTCATATAGATACTTTGTCTTAGAGGCTGCCATGCAACTTCTTACAAAATGCATACTATATACTTTAACAAAAGAATAGTTAAGTTACTCATGAATTTGGTTTTTATAATAACTCTCTTAAATCATGTTAAGATGGGGAACAATATTTTATTCATTATTTCATTTCTTTATGGTCTGTTTTGTTCTGCACAAGTATGAGACATCCTTGAGAGGTATATATAAAATAACAGATTGTGTGAAGACACTGGGGTCAAGTAGTAAGAGTAGGAAACAGGATTCTCTAGAGGGTAGAATGTGTGGGCATCATTCAGAACAGGTCATCAGGTTCAGCAGCTTTAAAGATACATTTCCATCACTGAGAATGAACAGGTTGCCCCCATTCTACATTTCTGTTTTTTAAATAGTAACAAATATATATATAGCTCAATACACCCACGTATTAGGGACTTCTTCTTAGCCAGTTCTATAGTGAGTTCCACACAGTTGTATCCCAGTATGCAGGGATAGCTGGACCCTCTAATTGGATCCAGATGTTCCACTCTGTCGGAATGGCTCTATGTAGGTATATACTTCTTGATTTGAGTCTGGATTACCTAATTTCATTTGCTTCTCTTTTTCAAGTGTGTGATAAGTATTGAATGGCAGAAACAGAGAACTTACAATCAAGATCTGAATGCTGAATTTTAAACAATTGACCAAGCCCCAACAGACTCATGCAATCTTTTGGGTCTCTATTCTCCATTCCCAGCTCTGTTCAGTGAGAGCTCAGGGTTACAGGTCAGATCACATTCATCTCAGTGTTTGAGATGCTTCAGAGCTTTCATCTCCATGGTTACTATTTAAGATACCTGAAAGTTGCATGAAGAAGAGACTGGGTTCTAAATAGAATTACCAGGACTCATGACAATTGCAAGGGTTTTTTTTTTTTTTTTTTTTTTTTTCTTTTTTTAAAAAACATTGTGGATAAGAGGCTGCACTTGCCATGATCTAAAGGATTATTCCATTTATCCAAATTTTATAAGACACATAGCAAAACTAAAGTACCAGTACTAAACTTGTGTACTTTTTCATGTCTAACTTGAAAGACTGAGTTTCAGGGGTTTTGCATCATAATTATACTACTAACTTCAACATGTTCCTTTGACATCTGCATGTATGTATATCTAAATCTGAACATTAATTACAGAAGTCAGTATTATACTGCTCTAAAGAGGAGAGCACATATAAAACACTGGGTTTTATGTGCAAGATCTTTCAGATAAGGGGAATTAGGATTCTGGATATCAAAATGAGTTACACCTCAAATGACTATAAAGAAAACATTTTCTTGTGATAAAAATGCTATGTAGTTGATTGTAGTTCAATTATTTTTTCTAAAACTGTTACCTTTGGGAATTGAAATTTTGATTGGTTAAACACAGTGTATACATTGCTTATTACTGATCGCCAGGGAAGGTTCATGACTTTTTAAGAAATTCATAGCTAAACATTAAATTGGATAGGGCTTACAGGACATCCATTTATGACAATAAACAGCTTGCATGTTCTGTGACACAAAATACTGCGACACAAAAACAAAAATGCTTTTGTTTATTATACTTTAGCTCCTGTCTTAGATTCCTTTCCTATTACTATGATCATATACTCTGACAAAAGCCACTTAAGGGAAAAGGGGCCTATTTTAGCTCACAAGTGAAGGCACAACCCATCATGGCTGGGAAGTCAAGTTGGCAGGGCTTTTAAGCAGCTGGTCACATGACCTCATCAGTCAGAAGTATTGAGCAGTGAATGAATGCTCCCTTTCTCTACTTTCACAGTTGTATGTTTTAAACTTAGTGAAATAATTAATTATCTGGAAAACACAGGATTGTCATTTGCTTAAGATGTTAATATTATTAAAACTATTAATCCTGTTTCAAGTACTAATTTTGGTGAGCAAGTTAAATATTTAAAAACTAATAAAATATGATTGTTGATTATGAATTTTAGCTTAAGGGACAATAAAATTATGTATCAGTCTCTTGAGATTGTCTAAGTTATAAAGTTGTATTCATAAAGATATTAAACATTTATCATAATTAATAAATGGTTCCTACATAAAATGTTTCAAAATATGAATTAGAATTGTGCAAGGCTAATGCCACATACTTTTTTTCTCCTCTCAAATTGAGCCATGACTTCATTGGTGAATTTACAACAAGCTATCGGGAACTTTCTAGAGGACAGTCACAATTCAATGTCTATGAGGTAAGAAGTGTTTGACTTTACAACAGACCTCCTGTGGTAAGCAGTTTTTGCTTTGCATGTCTTTCAAAAGATAATTGTCAAAGATTAAATGAGAAAGTGTAAATGCATGTGTATGTGAGAGTATATATACACATATACATTTTTAATATTTAAATGCATTGAGTTGACTTGTTCCTTTAATTTAATATTATTTTTCTCATTTTTTAACAAAATGGTTGTTTTAGATGACATATCATAATAAGTGAAGGTATTTGTGGAGAGTAGATTAAGTCCTGAGTGAACATGTATTGTTGAAGGATGGCAAAGCCTTCCTCCTCTCCCAGTGTAAAAGTTGGCAGTGTATGTGGAAATTCTCAACCACAGCTTCCTTCTCCAAGATGACTGCAGCCTGAGTAATGTGCTAAGGTTTCTGGGTTGCTGCTTGCATTGGTGTCCACCATCATAGCAAACACAACCCATCACATCCCAGCCTTTCTGTATGTATGTCTGTCTTTTCTTTATATCCTCATTGTTCCAGTTAGGTTAATCCCTAAGGCTCTGTAATGTTGTACCTAGTACTGTGGGATGGTCTTTTTGTACGTTGTGAATATGTATTGGTACCATTGGTTAATAAAGACTGTGCTGTGGTCTATGGTAAGGCAGGACAGAGTGAGAAGGGTCAGAGATACAGGAGAAGAAAGGCCAAGTTGGGGGAGACATGGTCCAGCCACCCAAGAAGCAAGATGTTAAAGTTGAATGAGTTAGTTAGTAATAAGCCTGGACCATAGACCAAACAGTTTTTAATTAATAGGCTGCAGGATACAAAAAAGAAAAAAAAAACTACCATCTAGAGCCTAGAAAGAACTTTTTTGACATCATTTTGCTTATTTTTCATTTGTATTTAAGAATATGTCTCTTTCTCTGTGTGTATGTGCCTGTAGAGGCTAGAAAAGCCATCAGAGTCCCTGGAATGAGGATTACAAGTGTTTGTAAGCCCCCTGATGTGAGTATCTAGAACAGAGGTGGTGAATCCTCTGGAAAAGAAGCAATACTCTTAAGTACTAAGCTGTTTCTCCATCCGTGGGAAACATTTTTCTTTTCCTTCTTTGAAATTATAATATAATTAACATCATTTTCCCCTGTTTCTTCCCTCTAATACCTCCCATATGCCCTCACCCTTACTCTGTTTCAAATTCGTAATGTCTGATCTTTTTCTTTGATTTTTGGGGTATATGTTTTCACATGTATAATGTCACTTGTATGTATCTAAGTTTAGGGCTGACGATGTGGTGTTGCATAACCTATTAGTGTTCTCTTCTCTGGAGAAGACTATTTCTCCTGCTCTCTGCATTCCTACATTACATGTAGTTCTTTCTGTAAAGTTGAGGCTTTGAGTGTTTCCCTACTTTGTGTCAGCATTTCTGTAGGTGTCATCCTGCTTTCCTATCCAAGTCCTAACTTGTTATATGTTAGCTTCTGTGCTTTGCTTCCCTGCCCATGGCTAATCAAACAGTTCCTAATCAGACACAGAAAATTAGTCACTTTTCTACTATTGGCATAGTATTATATAAGTGGCATACGGCCAACATAATATTCCTGATCGCCTTCAATTTCATTTAGGTAGATACTGAATGGAATGACAGGGCACTAGGCAGTCAGTAAAGGCACCCAGATTTATTACACATACTGAAATTGCATCTACCCTCAACCACCAAATCTGAGATTAGCACTCCTGACCTGACCCTTAACTGCTATTATCTGAACATTCTCTATCCTTTAAAAAAAAATAATGTATTTGAGAATCTAAAGAGTGTATCTTAGAATTTAGTGGATGATGGTATCTCTTCTTCACTAGGGGACCACTAAAGTTGACTTCTTTTGAAAGTGGAGAATTCAAATATGATTATATTCCACTCTCATACTTTGTTCATGGATTCATTCATTAATTCATTGGTTGATTAAGATATTTTTATTATTCTGCATTCCATGTTTTTTACTAAGCTCTGGATTCCTTGGGGTATACATGGATTAATGAAAATTTCAGCTGCAATAGCAAGACAGACATAGTGTTTGCAATTTTGTGCTCTGAACAGATAGTGTGCTGATTGACATATGAAATTATAGAGAAGTTAAATTCAGCCCAAGAAAGATTCTAACCATAGACAAAGATGGGATATAATCTTTTGGGCTTAAATCTTTCAAAGAAAGGACATGAAGACTATATATGGCCATGAAAGTAGCATCAGGGGGGTTGGAGGGATGGCTCAGAGGTTAAGAGCACTGGCTGCTCTTCCAGAGGTCCTGAGTTCAATTCCCAGCAACTACATGGTGGCTCACAACCATCTGTAATGACATTTGGTACCCTCTTCTGGCTTTCATACATACAAGCAGAACACTGTAGACATAAAAATAAATAAATAATTTTTTAAAAAGTGGCATCAGATAGTCTGTTGACATATAAATGCTTAGCCTGGGTGTGACAGTTGATGAAATGACAAAGAAGCTAAATTGAGATTTTTCTTAAATTTTCTGGAGTGATGTTGGTGCCATTGGTTCATTTAATATTTTTATATTTATAAACATTATCAATAGAATTCAGCTGAAGGAAGTTAAACACAATGTATTGTGCCCAGTTTGAAGATGTTAGTGGACATCTGGGAATTGTGGTACACAGCTGTAATCTCAGCACTCAAAAGGCTGAGAGAGACGAGTCCTAAGTTCAAGTCCAATGTGTGCTCTATAGTGAGACAGCATCTATAAAGCAAATGCCTGAGATGTCCTCAGTGGTAAAGTACTGGTCTAGCATGTGAAAACTCTGAGTCTGCCAAGCAGCGGTGGCACACACCTTTAATCTCAGCACTCAGGAGGCAGAGACAGGTAAATCTTTTTGAGTTCGAGGCCAGCCTGGTCTACAAAGCAAGTTCCAAGATGCCAGGACTGTTACACAAGAAACTGTATCTCAAAGACAAAATGAAATTAAGTTTAAAAAAAAAAAAACCTAAGTTCCATTTTTTTCTAACACACCCATATATATACGCACACATGTATGCATGCATGCACGCACGTGCAAGGGTGGGAGGAGCAGGGAGAGAAAAGAAAGAGACCTCAGAGTTTGTTGCTACTTATTTAGTGACTGGTGAATTAGATCTGCAAAGCATGAATTCTTTGTATGGGCAATGGACATATTTGTTTTGCTAGCATATCCATCAGTAGATGGTGTTATGTACATCAGAATGTACATTACATGATGCAGTAGTGTAAACTACTGAGTTAGCTTCTTGCATTCTGAGTAGAGACTTCTATCAGTCCTTCCTGGTTCTTCCTGTGCATGTAACTATTCATACATGAGCATACACCTGATAATAGATTTTTCCTTCCTTTGGGGGTGGGTTGATAGATTTGTTGTCATCTCTCTCGACAGGGTCTCACTCTATTGCTTAGGCTGGCCTGCCATTGTGGCAATTCTCCTGCCTCAGACTTCCAAGAGCTAGGATTGGAAGTATTCTAACCCATCCTGCTTGAGCTCTCTGAGATGGTTGAACACTGATACACAGATGTTTCAATTCACATACAGTTCTTAACACAAGTACCAAAATTCTGAAGTCATGTCTTATGCTCATGTACCCAAACTCTCCTGAAGGGTCCATATTGTTTAATTTTGAAGCCATCCCAGTGATGATTCAGCCTCAAACTTGGCAGCACATTTTCCTTAAGAAGACCTCACACAGTGAGTCAAACCCTCATGATCTTCCACTGATTGTTAAATTTTTTGCAGTCTATACAGCACATAGTCAGATTTCCCATCTTTCACAGCACATTATCACAATTGCTAGGAAAAATGTACTACCACAACCAGAGACTTTACAGTCCTGGAAAGGCAAGAGCCAAAGAGTGGATTTGTAGGGAACTGTTCTACTGGAAATATGAGACCAGATGTAATTAAAAATATTGCAGACATAAATGCACAACTGAATCTCCATACTGTGGTTAAGTATATTTAGTATTGTAGGATATAAATCCTGTGCTTAATATTATAAGGATATAAATTCTGTGCTTGATATTATAAGATATAAATCCTGTGCTTAGTATTGTAGGATATAAATTATATGCTTAGAATTGTAGGATATAAATCTCTATATGGATTGTTACGTTGACCCCCTAGACAGCTACAGCTGTTCCTAAGTCAATATCCTCCTCTTTTCTGGTTGTACCACAAAGTATACAACCAGTAAATGATTTCATCTCTTATAAAAATCATTTACACTTTAAAAAAATGAGAATGAGGTAGGCCTGTAGCCATTTAAAAATGTTTCTAGAGCTACTAAAAACTCCCATTTATTGAATAGTCTATTTTGAAAAATGTTTCTTTGGATACAAGAAAGGAGAAGGAGACCACTGACAGACTCCATGTGTGGTTAGCTATATGCAGCTTCCTTTTCTTCTCCTTCAGTGGTTGGACTCTGGCTTTCTTCTGCAGGCAGGTCTGTAGTTCAGCCTCTTCAGCCCTTTTGCCCTTTGCATCCTGGCTGGCACAGTGGGAGGTGCATATGATACCTAGGGGTGGGGTCACAGTGCTGCACTGCTTGGCTTCCACCTGGCCAGCCCTAGCTTGAGCTTTTTAAAACTTTCTGGGACTGGAGAAATAACTTGTCAGTGAAGCACATATTCTGTTTTTGCAGAGGATCCAAGTTGAGTTCCCAACCTCTGCATTATACAGCTCATAACTGCTTTCAACTCTAGCTCTAGGGTCAGACTCATAAAGGCATCAGCACTCCCAGGTGTATGCTTGCACATAGACATGCATGAGTCACATAGTAAAATTAATAACTTTTAAAACTTTAAAAAATACAACTAGAGCATTGTCTCTCAACCTGAGAGACCCTTTAATACAGTTCCTTATGTTCTGGTGACCCCCAACCATAAAATATTTTGTTGTTACTTTGTAACTATAATTTTTCTATTATGAATTGTAATGTAAGTATCTGATATGCAGACAGTCTTTGGTGAGTCCTGTGAAAGGGTCATTTAACCCCTAAAGGAGTCTTGACCTAAAACGAAAGTTGAGAACCACTGCTTAAAGGCATTTTAAGATCTTCCCTTTTGGTTTCCCATCAGCCTGTCTTTTCACCTTTGGCAGATATCCAGGTGGTAACAGTCATCACTGACTATTTTTTTCCTCCCTTTCTCCCTCCCTTCATTCTTTTTGCTTCCTCCTTTCTTTCTTTTTTGATACATTTATTTATTTATTCATTTATTCATTCATTTTACCTCCTAGCTGCAGTTTCCTCTCCCTCCTCTCCTCCCGGCTGCCCCACCCCCCAAGTGCACCCATCTCCCTCTGACCCACCACTGACTCTTTTCAATGTCCTGGAGATAAATCTTTTCCCAGCTCTCAAGCTTTCAATTAGGTCAAATGAAGACAAGTCCAACACTGTTTTGCCAAGCTTTTGTAGAGAGCTTGTAGACAAGTCAGGCAATGCTAATTCTTTGTAAGTAACACCTTTCGATGAGCCAGTGTCTATCCTGTCAATGACTTTTAGATTCTGCTTTTCTCTACTGCTCTGATTGCAGGGCTGATTGATGTTCCTGTACTACTGAGCAGGGAAAGATGAGCTTGAGTAGGGTTATGCTGTGAGGTTCACTATTTTTTTTATTTGTTTGTTTGTTTATTCCTTGAATAAATGAGCCTTAATTTTGGACCAAGTCTTAGTTTTTTCAGATTCTTAAAAAAAGTTTCTGAATTTTTTTTTAGCTTCTTGTTCCACATTTTAAATAAACTTCTGTAGTCCATTTCAGTGTGTAAAGTAATAAATATGATTATATCTACATATTGTGCCAGGTGTTTTCTTGATTGTTAACCTGCCATATAACAAATAATCTTGTAACTTAATTGCAGAGCCACATTACCTGAACTCTATAACTGCAGTTGATCATCATGTCCTAGAATCCAAACACATTAATGTGACTCAAATTCCACTGAGGTTAACTGAGGATTCTAATGTATTTCTTAAAATTTAGGAATATGCTTTTCTCCTAAGTTAAATGCTGAATGCTATATGGATGGTTTATGACACAATAGTGCTGATGTACAAGTTTTCAAAATATTGAAATTATTAATTTTTTGTTTGTAGCAAATTTTTGATTTCTCATTATTCTTGTTTCCAATGTACTGCATGCATAGTACTATGTTCTCTAAATAATTTTGATGCCTCAAGATGAAATCTAACCATTGTTTCCTCAACAGCCTCCTCAGACTTGAAAACTGCTATGTTTGTAGTAGTGGCCTGCATAAAACTGAATAATCAAGAGATTTATGAGATCTATAATAAAACATAAAAAACACATCAAATGAATAATAAGTCAATTTCTATTTTATGATTTCTACCAAATCTAGTTTGTTCTTTGTTTTATTGTAAGCTCCTATAATGGCAACAACTCTTTCAAAATTTCCTTTTTTCTGCCTTGCATGGTGGAATTACAAGGCTGCTATATTTATATATTCGGGTTTATTATTCCAAAGACACTTACGGTACAAAGGGTATTCAGAGGGGAAAAGGGAGAAGCAGTGTGCAGGAGAGGACCACTGAGCAGTCTTCCCTAACCACACTACAGGTTCAAAAAGGGCCGGGCTCTCTCCTCGTCTGTGCTCTTTCCAGTTGACCATGCCCTGCCCGTCTCCAGTTCCTTGATGTCATCAGAGTTTACCTGGGTAACTTCTGAATTCCCGCTGCAGCCTTGTTTACTTTAAAATATAATACAGATTTCTGCTTATACATTCCTTAAATCTTACACTTATTCCCATACTCCTGAATATGATTGAAACCTCTAGGGAGATGAGAAGCAAAAATTCCAAACCATTAATTGCAATGAGAAGTGAGACTTAGAACTGTAGAAATAGTAGCTGATGGTAAGAGCCTGGGAAAAGTGAAGCCATCTTGGGAGGTCTGGGAAGGGGTGGGTCATCATGTAAGGAAGTAGCACAAGAGGGGTATGGATCCTCAGTGTTGAGGGAGTGAGGCAGCAAGGAATGTGAACAGTCATGCCCAGTTGGATGAGTAAGTGGAACTGGCCTCCTTTAAGAGCTGATTTCTTTTTAAGATGGGTATCCAGCTCTCTTGTATGGAGATGATGGGGAGAGGCAAGAGCAGAGTCCATAGAATGATCATGATAGGGTTTGAGACCAACAAAAAGAATATTTCACTTTGAGTTATAGATGAAGCAGCACCCTAACAGAAATAAAGTAGGGGTGGCAGTGCAAGAAGCCAAGGATTGTGGTACGAGTGAGGTGAAAGAATGCTGCCAAGAGAAATATTTTCTTCCAAGCCAAGTCACTCAGATGACAATGTCTCTTCACCACCCGGAGTGCTGCACCAGTATAAGCTAGCAGAATCAGCATGTGGATACAGAGCTGAGGGAAGGGAAGGGAGAAAATAGAGGACCAGTGTAAGAAGCCTGTCTGGGTGTAGAAGGTTCCATGTAGCCAGAGCTCCTCAACTATGTACAAAATGTCATCTTGCAGATGTATCAAGGACTAGAGCCAGTGTGAGCCACTGGGAGGCTTATGTAGAATATTCCTGTTTAGGTATGGGTTTTTTTTTTTGTTTGTTTTTTTTTTTTTAAGAGAAGTGGTTCCAGTAAGTAAAACATTTTAAAGGATAGGGTAAAACCATAAGTATGAGAATGATGAGAGTCAAATACTCAAGGGGAGAAGCTAAAGTGAGAGGTTCATTCATAAGAGAAGGTTTGTCTTTGAATTTTTCTCCAGTCTCTGTGTCTTTAAGTCTTAAACCAGATAGAATGAGCTGGTGTAGGCATAGCATTGTTCCTAAGGAGGGCACACATCCCATCCTTAGCAGTAGTCAGGCTGTCTACTCCTCTTTAATTCTGGAAAATTGCAGTAGCCAAAGAATCAAGTTGGTACTGAAGGCTGTTAAGCTGATCTGAGATTTCCTTAAGGTTTCCAGAGAGTGTGAGATGGAGTGTTAAATGATGCAAAGAGGCCCTCAGTCCATCTGTCATAGTTCTGAGTCCTGAAAAAGAAGCCCAGAGTGGCAAGAAGAGGAATGAAATGGATGGCCCGTTAACCCATTTGAATGGCTCCTTTTCTGAGGTCACCCAAACTTCTTTTAGGGACTTGGGTTACAGAGCTGTTTTAAGTGCTTCAAAATTACAAAAGGGGAGATGTGAAAAGGGCAGTGGTTAAAGTGTCTCTGAGGAGGGACCATTAAAGGGGCCACGACAAAACTTCACAGATGGTAAAGATATAGAATGTAATACAGCCATGCAATGACAGTATGCACTGTGTTATATGAGTAAGGTAACACCTGTAATATATAAAATCAAGACTGTTGGGATTACCAAAACCCTACTAAGAGTGTAGATAAGAAAAGAATTGAGACAGTTTTGCCCTTATTGGAGAACAGGCAAGGAAACTATCTTAGGTGTTATAGACAAAATGGTTGATTTTTTTTTTTTTTTGTCACCACTATTCATTACAAACCATAGCATGGTTTTGGTGGAAGATCTTGAGATATTTTTCATGGGACAGCATAGTTCAGAATTGAAAATTGGGTCTCCTCTGTTATAGCCTCATGGGGAACATTAAGATTGTAATATCATGACTAATGTCATGTAATATCATGAGTTTTGTTTAGTATGGTGAAGTATAATCAGTCAGTTGCCTGGACCATATACTGTAGATAGAGCTACTGTAATCATCTTTCTGTTAGCTCCTTCTTTAATCCAGGAAGGTGTGGTTAGGGTAGAAATGCCACAATCTATAGGTGGTGAACACAGCTTTTAGATTTGGCCTCAGTATTTAAGTAGATAATCAGGCCTGTGCATAAGTACTGTAGTTACCTATGTAAGCTAAGGTCCTATCCTGTGTGTGTGTGTGTGTGTGTGTGTGTGTGTGTGTGTGTGTGTGTATGTGATAGGATTACTAGTGAAAACTACTTGTTCGCATAACATTTCATATGGTTAAATAGAATGTCTGAGGACTGCCATCTGAATTATTAGAGAAACTCACTGATCATTTTAATCCTGGTTATACTTTCCTGCTGGCTGTTTAAGACCATGGAGGCAAAATTAATTTTGTTTTTACAGTAAGACCAATTGAGGGGCCTTGGGAGTCACTTGGGCTCGTGAGGAATCTCAGAAGCTCTAGCTTTTCTTTTCCCAGTTGTCCATTTATGTGAAGATAAGTCAAAGACTTGGCCTAATTGAATTCCTTTGGAAACACTGAAGAAATTTCTCCTGTGTTTATCCTTCTTTTTGCAGGCTTAACGCTGCATCAGAATTCATTTGAACAAGTGAACAGGTGACTCTCTGCAATTGCAGAACATTTCTAGAGTTGGCCCACAGTGCCCTGGGACTTCATTGACCTTAGAGAGCAAAAGAAAAAATATTCTCTTTCAATTCCTATGATCACATTAGAATAGCCTTCAAGTATGGTTATTAACCCCGAGAAGATTAGTACACCAGTTCTGTACTTTTCGCCACTGTATAATATCTGAATAGCCAAATAGTTCTAAATAAACTTTGATTTGACATATATTTTAGTCAGCTGTCGTAATTGTTGATCAGAGTCCTTAGAGAGCTTAGATGTCATACATATTATCTCCAAGTCTCATCCTTTACATATCTTAAATAACTTACAAAAGCTTTTCATTTTTCTCCACTCTTTAAATATCCATCTTAATCTTCATATATAAATCTTTCTTTACTTAAACAACTTCTATCTTTACATCTTTTTTGATATTTTTCTTTCTTAATACCATGAGACATAATAGCATTAACAAATGAATTTACTATCTGCTGTGAGAGTTATTTTCCTGGGGTGGGGGGCAGCGAGCATGAGAGAGGGAGCAAGCAATATCTATCCCCTCTTTATATGGTCCTAACTACAAAGTTTAATTTCATCGAAGTTTACTCTGCAGAACCAATGAGTTTACTGGGCTTACTTATAGAGAATTGGTAAGGGGTTATTGATGGGACTGTGAGTGGCCCTGAAGCAGTCACACTGAAAGTCTTTACTCAGTATGTATGAGGGCATTTTATAGTCACATAGACTTTATGTGTATATACAATTGCCTGAGATGGAATACTTTTAAAAAAAAAAAGGAAGATTTTGAACATTGTTATTTGTTGCAATTATGTTTATATAATTTTCATTTGAAAAGAAACAGATTTTTAGTAGACATGGTGTTAGATTGGACTAATGAAGTGAGAGTTAAGTCCCAAAAAGCCAGCCTTGGGAATGCTTACAATTGAGAGTTACCTTTGTAGGACATTTATTTTTCTCTGCTCCAGCCACTCCTGTTTTTACACTGAAAGCTTTTCTCACATGTGATGTGTTCCTCAGATAAAGCCTGGGTGGAGAAGGGCTTCAGATCTTTCTCTCTTTCTTTATTGTAATTTTGCTGCAGTATTCAGCCCAACTGTCCTGCCGCCATATGTCCACAAGTCTATCCTTACCAGCTACAGTGTAGTGGGTATATGTGTGATTACTAACATTATAAACAGTAGCTTCATTGATATGTCTTGAATACTCATTCACATATTAGGTGATCTGCTGTTAAGTTTTAATAAAGGGAAAGTTATATCTTTCAGTTATGCTTTTCTTTAGCAACCTATGATTTTACTTCCTTTCCTTTCTTCTATCTTTTCTTCTTTTCTGTTTTTGTAGGAGATACCTCTCCCTTGTGAAACCCAGACTGACTTCAGTTTCACAATCCTTTTATCTCATCTTTTGGGTTGCAGTTTATGATTCTTTTCAAAGAATTTGCTGTTATTTAGATACTTTTAATCTAAAGGCCTCATTTAAATCTGGAAGATGTATCTGATACTGTAAAGAAGGCTCAGTGATTAAAATCACTTGCTGCTCTTCCAAAGGGACTGAAGTTCATTCCCTGCACCCACAACTTCCTCTAACTCCACAAGATCCCATGCCTTCTTCCTGTCTCCTTGAGCCCTCTCATTGCCAAAGCATTATCTCACCCCAAATAAAAAGAGATAATTTGTCTGGAGCCAAATATAAGTGACTATAGCCCAAAAAGATAGATTCAGGTTACCCCAGATTCTATGTTCTAAAGTGGAAGACATATCATGAAGTTTTTAAAATAACCAAGAAAGTCATAAATTTTTTTTAAGAAAAGAATACATTGGTAGACCTGATGTTAATTTGAATGTTAAATAATGTTTGTATAAAATTCTATAAATAAAGGTTTATTATTAGTAGTAATTGCACTGAATTGGACCTCCCACAATATACTAAAACCTAATGTTGGAGTTTGGATCACTGAATAGTAGTAAATTCAGTCACCAAGTACATATATATTTACTAAAAATCAAGTTTGAATACACAGTAAAAAGAAAATACATTGGTGGAAGCATCACAGAGATGGGACACTGACAAAATGGAAGACATCTTTATTGTAAGCCTCAGACACTGTGGGTAAAATGTTTATTTTTGTAGTTGCTGGAGGGTAGAGGTCTGAGAAGTTAGCACAGTCCAAGGGATGATTAGTACTTTGTTTATACATTCCAAATGATTTACCTAATGGTGACAAAGCTGTGAGGTCAGCTTCCGTGGAGGCCAGTACACATCTATTGAGGACTAAAGACAGCACAAGATAATTTGGTTCTGGACTTGCAACATTCCTGACTGTTATAGGGAGCCCACCAGAGATAACCATTCAGACACAATCTAAATCCAATCAAAAGTCTTTATTCCAGCCAGCTAGGACTGCACTTAGGTATTCAGGGACTTGGGTATAGTCTCAAGTGTCCAGAGAAAAGGGTTTTTGAAGGCGAGAACTACATCTTGCACAAATGCCAGCTGTCTTACTCAGTAGCTACAGGGTTCTTTAAAGAAGCAAGCAGTATAACAGAAGCCAGGTTAGCTGGGGCATCTTAGCATGCCTTAGAATTCAGTAAGGTAATTTTCCCAGGATTCTCCATCAAGGAGATTGAATTTTAGTTAAACCTGAAATGGCCTCATCAAGAATACAAAATAAGGACCTTCTGCACTGTGTTCCCTTGGCACACTACCTTTCCACTATCAATGATGGATCAGCTATGTAGGAGGTTCAGTTTGAAGAGGCAGCTTTTTTTTTCTAGGAACTTTGTCCACAGCAACCCCATGAATTGTGGCAGACAGCCACATACACATGCACTCTCTCATACATAAACACATACTCATACAATGACTCTCACATATATACACGCACAAAAATAAATGTACAAAATAGATCCTTATAAAAATATAAACATGTTCCTAAGTAATCAAAACAAACAGAATGAAAGCTATTAAAAACCAAAGAGTTATTTTAAAGGTGGCCACTAGAGATTTTAGCAGAGTAGTTGGCCAAGTGACTATCCAAGAGTTACCATCAAGGTACTGTCCTGTGAGTATGCAAATGATAAAACAGCAAGCTGGAACACATGCATTTTTAATCTGGGGGAACCTAACATTTTGTCTTATTTACTTTTCAAGGTTGTGAATCCCAAAAAGAAAGGAAAAAAGAAAAAATATACTAATTCTGGAACAGTAAGTCGTATTTAATGGTATTGGTTAAAGACAAGGATAAGAAAGGACTTAACAGTCTGGAGCATACTGAGATGATCTCATGAGAGAGATTTGCTTCACTTAACATCTCAGAACAAAGGCCTTTGCCTTTAAGTGTTATCTTCCTAGGGAGGGGGCTCCTGAAGAAAGATGGTGGAGGCCATGCTGGGCTTACTGCTTGCTTCTGCCAAGGAAGGTTGAGGGGCAGGCTGTCCTGACCTCTCTATTCAGTAGAATTCAGTGCAGTGAATCTCGCAAAGGTCAAGCTCAGAATGACTGCATTCATCAGTGACCCCTAAGCCTGGCCTGAGAGGTCAGTGCTCACACTTTGTGGGATCTCAAATATCAGCGTCAGCAATGGCTGCTGAGGGAACTCAGGACTGGGTGGCAGAGCAACATCAGTAAGAAAATGAACAAAAAAAAAAAAAAAAAAAAAAATCAAGAGCACTTTGTTTTCAGATTTTTTTTTTAAAAAAAAAACCTACTTACTTTTTCCTAAAATTAACTTTACTTAGAAGAAACAAAGCTTTAATTTTTCTTCATTTTCTTTTAAAGTTTTATATTAATTATGACAGTTCAAATACTAGATGGCCTTATTAGAGCACAGTAGCAAAAATGGCCATTTCTTGCACAGCTCAAGTTGCTAAGTCCACATGCAGCTGTAAGTGCATCATGTCTCTGCAGGGAATTCCATGCTGCTCTTCACAGTCACGGAGAGGAATTAGATAATTAATGCTGCATTTTATCCCTGTCCTTCTGATAAACTCAAATGCATGTTCTAGCAGATTTTAATAAATAATAATATCTTTAGCTATTTTGAAATGTTAGTAGAAAATTACTCATGCCGTATTGGGATTACAATCAATATAGACAAGTGATTCATATTCTCTCTCTCTAGGTAACTTTACTGTCTTTCTTGGTGGAAACAGAAGTCTCCTTCCTAGACTATATTAAAGGAGGGTAAGTCATCTTCTAAAGCTTACACAGCATTTCTTTGTGTGTAGATTGTCTCTATGACTACAAAAGCAATTGATGACCAACTTTTAATGTTATATATGTATATATAGTATGTATATATATTATGCATGCATATATAATTTATTTAATTTTAGCATGCATACTGGGCAGCACATGCATGCCATAGAGCATGGGTAGATGAACTCAGGGGATACCTTGCAATAATTGATTCTATCCTTTCCCACTGTGGACTCGAGAGATAGAATTCAATCCTTAGGTTTAGTAGATGCAGCACATTTACCCACTAGGCCATCATAATGGGCTCTACTTTTATATTTTGATAGCATGTCTATTTCAGACCTTCACAAAAACATAAGCTACACATGCCATTGCATTTTGTCTTAGTTAGAGCTTTTATTGCTCTGACAAACACCAAAAGCAACATGTAGAGGAAAGGATTTCCAAAGGAAATCAGGTAGGAACTTTAATCTGGAGACAGGAGCTGATACAGAGGCCATGGAGGGGTGCTTCTTACTGGCTTGCTTTTCTTGGCTTGCTTAATCTACTTTCCTATAGAACCCAAGACCAGCAACCCAGTGATGGCACCACTCACAATGGGCTCAGCCCTTTCTCATCAATCACTAAGAAAATGCCCTACAAGCCTACCTATAGGCTGGTATGATGGAGACAGTTTATCATTTAAGGTTTCCTCTTCTTAGATGACTCTGGTTTGAGGCAAGTTGACATAAGCCTACCAAGGACAGATACTTATGTCAATTAAATTCATTTTTTAAAAAAATTAAGAATAAGGCAACTATATAAAATCATAGTGAACAGCATTTCCTACACTTCAACAAGAATGACTTTAGTTCACTGCATAGAAAAGACTTGGAGTGTGTTCTTACCATTCATTTTGTATTAATTATATTGCTAGAAAGGTGTACTGGTTCAAACTCCTAACATCTGGATTTGAATACCCCAACCCTTACTGAATAATGCCCTTTCTTCTACTTTTGCAAATTCACTAATTGAATAGCCCACTGTCTTTTTAAATTTATTTTTATTTTTTTAAATGTATCCTTTGCGAATTCCATGCATGTATACAATGAAATACGATCACATCTAATTCCAGCCCTACCCTCCCCCACAAAACCTCCCCTGGATCCCCATCTCCACATGTCCCATGCCTACATCATGCTGTCTTCTTGTTCTTGTTCTTGTTCTTGTTCTTGTTCTTCTTGTTCTTGTTCTTCTTGTTCTTGTTCTTCTTGTTCTTGTTCTTGTTCTTCTTCTTCTTCTTCTTCTTCTTCTTCTTCTTCTTCTTCTTCTTCCTCTTCTTCTATTTTTTACGAAATTTAAGAACCCCAGAAATGCAATTAGTGCTATATGTATGTGGGGCCATCCACTGGAGCATGGACAACATACTATTAGTCACATCTCCAAAGTTGAGCTCTTCTCCATTCCCAGAACTTGGAATTTTAGTCCATTCCAAGAGGCAATGAACAAAGAAGGTTTGTGGGATTTTGTATCCCCATTCTCCTCTTCTTCCTTGTCCATTGAAGGGTTGAGAATCTTCCCTGAAGACAGCCTATGAGGGTAACTTACAGTACACACCTTACACAACATTTTGCTACCCTTCCTGGGATATCTGGGAAGGAGATCTAAAACTTCCTTATCACGTGTCGGACTCTTCTGTATTCTATAGTAGCCTATGTGACTTGGCCTTTTGTTCACAGGGTGACACTAAAAACCAACACTGCAGGCTATGATAAAATTCTAAACACGGTGAAATTACCATTGGCCAAGTTACAAACTCCTGTATCCACCTTTACTCTCTGTCTTATACCATCACTAAAATAATTAAAGAAAAGGAACTAAAGACAAAGAAGATGTAGCAGGGTTGTATGAGGGTTTCTAGGAGAGAAAAAAAAAAATGGGCCAAGGAGCTTTAATCATGCCTTTTAAAATCTCAGAGCAATATAAAACCTGATTGTGTATTGACTAAATACTGATGTTTTGTGAAGTACAATTCATAATACAGCCAGGACATGAAAAGCTAAATGTCAGAGACTGCATTCCTTACCAATACCACCTGAATTTAAAGGAAGAGGAAAAGGCTCTCCTTTGATATTCTCTAGTATTTTGGAGTAAAATACACTTCCATCTGTATAATTGTTGTTCACATTAAAATTCCCAAAAAGTTTGTTTTATAGATACTTGATATTGAAGTATGTATATTCTTAAAGGTAATAAAAGTTTAAAAATTAAATTATAAAACTTCTTCTGCTTCTACCAGAAATCATTGCTCTTGGACTTTTATTCTAATGCTCCATGGAAGATGGAATACTGAGATTGGTGCTTAAACTGCTAATTTTCTTCCTGTCATGATACAAGGAGTGGGAGAGGGTAGGACTGGAAAGATAATATGTGAATAAATTCTGGGACAGAATTTAAATAATTCAGCAGACTTAAGAAAGGGTGGCTCAGGATTACAATGGTACATAATTACGGCCATGTGTCTCAACTGCATGTATCAAACAGTAGGCCTGCCTGTTCCCATTAGAACCTATTACTGCTTCTAATGAGTAGGAATAAAAATAATGATGCCTGCCCCAAAGTGACTAGGGGATTGGATTTTGTTTAATTCTAACCCTCAGTTAATATTAGCCATTGTTTTATGAAACCTTAAATGGGTTTAAAATACCAATATTCTTTATCATGTTTGCTTTCCATAATGTTAGGGGTGGTAATTTGCAGTTCTCATGGAGAGAAAAAGATAAATTTAAGTGAACAAAATCAGTGGTTTATCTTTTAGTTGACTTCTACTTGAAAGTAACTATGGCTTTTAAGCAGTCCTGTTCACTGTACCCACATCTTGATTCACATCCTAAACCTTGTAAAGATTATAAATAAAAAGATTATGGATAAACCTGTCCTCATTACAAGAAATGAAAACCTTTATGGCCCCCATCGGTTCCAGTTCCACTTCCAGGACCAGGTGCTGTCTGCAGAGTCCCAGTGCACTCTTTAGCAGGGGCAGATAAAGTCTGCCTCTCACCATACCCACAGCTGCTGCTGAGGGAATTTGCATGGCTACCCACCTTGACCTCGAACTGAGCGAACAGATGACTACAGGGGTCCCTGAAGGACAGACTTACAACCCGCCCAGAGGTGAGGAGGGATCACCAGGCCCAAGCGCCTATATCCCACCCAGGGAGGGAGAGTTGAGCTCCCATCAGTTCTGGTTCCACTTCCGGAAACAAGTGCTGTCTGCAGAGTCCCAGTGCACTCTGTAGCAGGGGCAGATAAAGTCTGCCTCTCACCATAACCACAGCTGCTGCTGAGGGAACTTGCACAGCTACCCACCTCAACTTCCAACTGAGCAAACAGATAACTTCTGGGGTATCTGAAGGACAGACTCAGACCCTGCCCAGAGAGGTGACAGGAGGCACACAAGCCCGAGTGCCACAACTGACCAGGACTCATCTAATCGTGAACCACTGAAGCCATGGGCAAACGTCAGTGCAAAAAATTACATAATAATACAACGAACAACATGGTAACTCCAGAAGAGAGTGGCGATCTTACAAATACAAGACCTGAACTGAGCAATGAAGAGGAAACAGAAGGAAGCAACACCAAAAATTCCTTTCTGATGATCCTCGAAGCTCTCAAAGAAGATATGAAAAATAGCCTTAAAGAAATAGAAGAAAATACAAACAAAAAATTGGAAGAGATGAACAAATCTATGAAAGAAACATGCCAGGAACTAAAAGCTGAAATGGAAGCGATAAAAAAGGCACAAAATGAGGCAAAGATGGAAATAGAAAATCTGAAGAAAAAAGATGGAACCACAGATACAAGCATAACGAACAGAGTTCAAGAGATGGAAGATAGAATCTCTGAAATGGAAGACTCAGTAGCTCAAATAGATATATCAGTCGAAGAATATAGTAAAACTAAAAAAGCCATAACTCAAAATGTTCAGGAAATTTGGGACACCATGAAAAGACCTAATTTGAGAATAATAGGAATAGAAGGAGAAGAATACCAGCTCAAAGGCACAGATAATGTTTTCAATAAAGTCATAGAAAAAAACTTTCCTAACCTGAAGAAGGAAATGCCTATAAAGATACAAGAAGCTTACAGAACACCAAATAGATATGATCCCAAAAAAAAGTCAGCGCGCCACATTATAATCAAGCCACAAAACATACAGAACAAAGAAAAAATTTTAAGAGCTGGAAAAGAAAAGGGCCAACTCACATATAAAGGCAGACCCATCAGAATAATGCCTGACTATTCAATGGAAATGATGAAAGCTAGAAGGGCTTGGTCAGAAGTTATACAGACGCTAAAAGAGCATGACTGCCAAACTAGAATACTATACCCTGCAAAATTATCAATCACTATAGATGGAGTAAACAAGGTATTTCATGACAAAGTCAGACTGAAAGAATAACTATCTACCAATCCAGCACTACAGAGAGTATTAGAGGGAAAACTCCAACCTAAGGACTACAGATACACATGAAATCACAAACAATCAATAATTCCATAGAAGAACACCCTAGAGAAAGGAAATATAAACAAGTTACCACCAAAAATGGCAGGAAATATGAATCAATGGTCAATAATTTCCCTTAATATCAATGGTCTCAACTCTCCTATAAAACGTCACACACTAACAAGATGGATACAACAGAAGCCATCTTTCTGTTGCCTACAAGAAACACACCACAACCGCAAAGACAGAAACAGGCTTAGAATAAAGGGTTGGGAAAAGATTTTCCAGTCAAACGGTCCTAAGAAACAAGCAGGGGTTGCAATCCTAATATCTAACAAAGTAGACTTTAAGCTAAAAGCAATTAAAAGGGACCAAGATGGTCACTACTTATTCATCACAGGAAAAATTGGTCAAGAGGAAATTTCAATCTTGAATGTTTATGCCCCTAATATATGGGCACCTACTTATGTAAAAGAAACACTGCTAAAGCTCGAATCCCACATCAATTCTCACACCCTAATAGTGGGAGACTTCAACACCCCACTTTCAACCCTGGATAGATGAACCAGACAGAGTCTCAACAGAGAAATAAGGAGTCTAAAAGAGGTTATGATGCAAATGGATTTAATAGATATCTACAGAAGCTTCCACCCAAAGGCAAAGGAATATACATATTTCTCAGCTCCTCATGGAACTTTCTCCAAAACTGACCACATAATTGGTCATAAAGCAAATATCAACAGATACAAAAACATGGAAATAATCCCTTGTAACATATCAGACCACCAGGGTCTAAAGTTAGAGTTCAACAACATCAAAACCCAAAGAAAGCCTACCAGGTCATGGAAACTAAACATCACTCAGCTGAACCATCTCTGGGTCAAGGAAGAAATTAAGAAAGAAATCAAAGTCTTCCTAGAATTCAATGAAAATGAATCTACAATGTATCCAAACTTGTGGGACACAATGAAAGCAGTCTTAAGAGGAAAATTCATAGCGCTAGATACCTATATGAAAAACCTAGAGAAATCCCACACTAGAGACCTAACAGCTCAGCTGAAAGCCTTAGAACAATTAGAAGCGAACTCACCTAGAAGGAGTAGATGGCAGGAAATAATCAAACTTAGAGCTGAAATCAATACAGTTGAAACAAAAAGAACAATACAAAGAATCAATGAATCTAAGAGTTGGTTCTTTGAGAAAGTTAACAAGATAGATAAGCCCTTAGCCAAACAAATCAAAAAACAGAGAGAGAGTGTTCAAATCAACAAAATAAGAAACGAAAAGGGGAACATAACAACAGACCCCCAGGAAATACAGAGAATTATCAGATCATATTTTGAAAATCTGTATTCCACAAAAATGGAAAACCTAGGAAAAATGGACAGCTTTCTGGACAGGTACCATCTACCAAAATTAAATGAAGATCAGATTAATTACCTAAACAGGCCTATAACCCTTAAGGAAATTGAAGCTGTCATTAAAAACCTCCCCAAAAATGAAAGCCCTGTTCCAGATGGTTTCAGTGCCGAATTCTACCAGACATTCAAAGAAGAATTACTACCGTTACTCCTCAAACTATTTCACACAGTAGAAACTGAAAGAATATTGCCAAATTCCTTTTATGAGGCCACAATCACCCTAATACCCACTCAAAGCCACTCAAAGACACAACAAAGAAGGAGAATTACAGACCAATTTCCCTCACGAGTATGGATGCGAAAATTCTCAACAAAATTTTGGCAAACCATATTCAACAATGTATAAAAGATATCATCCACCACGACCAAGTAGGCTTCATCCCAGAAATGCAGGGCTTGTTTAACATACGAAAAACTGTAAATGTTATCCATCATATAAACAAACTAAGGGAACAAAACCACATGATCATATCCTTAGATGCGGATAAAGCCTTTGACAAAATCCAACACTCCTTTATGATTAAAGCCCTGGAGAGATCAGGAATACAGGGAGAATACCTAAATATAATAAAGGCGATATACAAGAAGCCGACAGCCAGTATCAAACTTAATGGAGAAAAACTCAAAGCAATCTCACTAATGTCAGGAACTAGACAAGGATGTCTTCTCTCCCCTTATCAATTCAATATGGTTCTCAAAGTTTTAGCTAAAGCAATAAGGGAACGAAAAGAGATTAAGGGGATACAAATTGGAAAAGAAGAAGTGAAGCTATCTCTATTTGCAGATGATATGATTGTATACATAAGTGACCCACAAAATTCTTCCAAGGAACTGCTACAGCTGATAAACACCTTCAGCAATGTAGCAGGATACAAGATTAACTCAAAGA
>PVIH01020850.1:0-31257 GCA_004025045.1 Sigmodon hispidus | reverse complement strand
GATATCTATGACATCCATTTGCATCATAACCTCATTTAGACTCCTTAGTTCTCTGTTGAGGCTCTGTCTGGTTGATCTATCCAGGGTTGAAAGTGGGGTATTGAAGTCTCCCACTATTAGGGTATAAGAATTGATTTGGGATTCAAGCTTTAGCAGTGTTTCTTTTACATATGTAGGTGCCCCTATATTAGGGGCATAATATTCAGAATTGAAATCTCCTCTTGACCAATTTTTCCTGTGATGAATAAGTAGTGACAATCTTGTTCTCTTTAATTGCTTTTAACCTAAAGTCTACTTTGTTAGATATTAGGATTGCAACCCCTGCTTGTTTCTTAGGACCATTTGACTGGAAAATATTTTCCCAACCCTTTATTCTAAGCCTGTGTCTGTCTTTGCAGTTGAGGTGTGTTTCTTGTAGGAAACAGAAGGATGGCTTCTGTTGTTGTATCCATCTTGTTAGTGTGTGACGTTTTATAGGAGAGTTGAGTCCATTGATATTAAGGGAAATTAGTGACCATTGATTGATATTTCCTGCCATTTTTGGTGGTAACTTGTTTGTATTTCCTTTCTCTAGAGTATTCTTCTGTGGACTTATTGATTGTTTGTGATTTCGTGGATGTATCTGGGGTCCTTAGGTTGTAATTTTCCCTCTAATACTCTCTGTAGTGCTGGATTGGTAGATAGATACTCTTTCAGTCTGACTTTGTCCTGAAATATCTTGTTTACTCCATCTATGGTGATTGATAATTTTGCAGGGTATAGTATTCTAGTTTGGCATCCATGCTGTTTTAGCGTCTGTATAACTTCTGACCAAGCCCTTCTAGCTTTCATCGTTCCCACTGAATAGTCAGGCACTATTCTGATGAGTCTGCCTTTATATGTGAGTTGGCCCTTTTCTTTTGCAGCTCTTAAAATTTTTTCTTTGTTCTGCATGTTTTGTGGCTTGATTATAATGTGGCGCGCTGACTTTTTTTTTGGTATCATATCTATTTGGTGTTCTGTAAGCTTCTTGTATCTTTATAGGCATTTCCTTCTTCAGGTTAGGAAAGTTTTCTTCTATGATTTTATTGAAAACATTATCTGTGCCGTTGAGCTGGTATTCTTCTCCTTCTTCTATTCCTATTATTCTCAAATTAGGTCTTTTCATGGTGTCCCAGATTTCCTGAACATTTTGAGTGATGGCTTTTTTAGTTTTACTATTTTCTTTGACTGATATATCTATTTGAGCTACTGAGTCTTCCACTTCAGAAATTCTATCTTCCATCTCTTGAACTCTGTTTGTTATGCTTGTATCTGTAGTTCCAGTTTTTTTCTTCAGGTTTTCTCTTTCCATTTTTGCCTCATTTTGTGCCTTTTTTATTGCTTCTATTTCAGCTTTTATTTCAGCTTTTAGTTCCTGGCATGTTTCTTTCATAGATTTGTTCATCTCTTCCAATTTTTCGTTTGTATTTTCTTCTATTTCTTTAAGGCTTTTTTTCATATCTTCTTTTAGAGCTTCGATGATCATCAGAAAGGAATTTTTGGTGTTGCTTCTTTCTGTTTCCTCTTCATTGCTCAGTTCAGGTCTTGTATTTGTAAGATCGCCACTCTCTTCTGGAGTTACCATGTTGTCCTTTGTAGTATTATGTAATTTTTTGCACTGACATTTGCCCATGGCTTCAGTGGTTCACGATTAGATGGGTCCTGGTCAGTTGTGGCACTCGGGTTTGTGTGCCTCCTGTCACCTCTCTGGTCAGGGTCTGATTCTGTCTTTCAGAGACCCCTGCAGTTGTTGGTTTGCTCAGTTCGAGGTCGTGGTGGGGAGCTGTGCAATTTCCCTCAGCAGGAGCTGTGGATGTGGTCAAGGGCAGAGTTTACCTGCCCCTGCTCCAGAGTGGGCTGGGATTCTGCAGACAGCACTCAGTCCCAGGAGCGGAATCAGAAACAATGGGAGCTCAACTCTCCCTCCCAGGCTGGGATATAGGCGCTGAGGCCTGATGTCCCCTCCTCACCTCTGGGCGGGGTCTGAATCTGCCCTTCAGAGACCCCTGTAGTTGGTTTGCTCAGTTCGAGGTCATGGCGAGGAGTCATGCAAATTCCCTCAGCAGGAGCTGTGGATGTGGTCAAGGGCAGAGTTTACCTGCCCCTGCTCCAGAGTGCACTGGGATTCTGCAGACAGCACTCCAACATCTAGTTTCTTGAGCTGTCTATGTATTTTAGAGATCAGCCCTCTGTCAGATGTAGAATTGATAAAGATCTTTTCCCATTCTGTAGGCTGTCATTTTGTCTTATTGACTGTGTCTTTTGCCTTACAGAAGTTGTTCAGGTTCAGGAGGTCCCATTTATGAATTGTTTCTCTCAGTGTCTGTGATACTGGTGTTATATTGAAGAAGTGGTCTCCTGTGCCAGTGCATTCAAGGCTACTTCTCACTTTCTCTTCTATAAGGTTTAGTATAACTGTATTTATGTTGAGATCTTTGATCCACTTGGACTTGAGTTTTGTGCAAGGTGATAGATATGGATGTATTTGCATTTTGCATTTTCTACATACAGCCATGCAGTTATGCCAGCACCATTTGTTGAGGATACTATCTTTTTTCCATTGTATATTTTTGGCTTCTTTTTCAAAAATCAGGAGTTCATAGATGTATGGATGAATGTCAGGGTCTTCAGTTCCATTTTATTCATTTGCTGATCAACATGTCTGTCTTTATGCCAATATCAAGCTGTTTTTATTACTATATCTCTATAGTAGAGCTTGAAATTTGGAATGATGATGCCTCCAGATATACCTTTATTGTACAGAATTGTTTTGGCAATCCTGAGTTTTTTGTTTTTCCATATGAAGTTGAGTATTGTTCTTTTGAGGCCTGTAAAAATTTGGGTAGGGATTTTGATGGGGACTGCATTGAATCTGTGGATTGCCTTTGGTAGGATTGTCATTTTTACTATGTTGATCCCCCTATCCGGGACCATGGGAGATCTTTCCATTTTCTGGCATCTTCTTCAATATCTTTTTTAATAACTTAAACTAACTGTCAAATAGGGCTTTAACTTGTTTGGTTAGCATTACTCCCAAGATATTTTATGTTATTTGTGACTATTGTAAAGGGTGATGTTTTCCTGATTTCTTTTTCAGTCCATTTATTGTGTATAGAAAGGCTATTGATTTTTTAAAATTTCATCTTGTCCCTTACACATTGCTAAAATGTGTAGCTGTAGAAGCTTCCTGGTAGAATTCTGGGTGTCACACTTATGTTTACTATTATATCATCTACAAGTAGCAGAAGTTGACTTCTTTCACAGTTTGTATTCTCTTTATTTTTTTTGTGTGTGTGTATGTGGGAGTCTTGTTGCTTTAACTAGGACTTCAAGTACTATATTGAGTAGGTATGGAGAAAGTGGACAGTCCTGTTTGGTTCCTGACTTTAGAGATATGGCTTTTAGTATCTCTCCATTTAGTTTGATATTGACTATAGGCTTGATGTATGTTGCCTTTATTATGTTTAGGTATGTTTCTTATATACCTGATCTCTTCAAGACCTTTATCATGAAGGGATGTTTAATTTTATCAAAGACATTTTCAGCATTTAATAAGATGATCAAGTAGTTTTTTCTTTCATTTTTTTTTAATATGGTGATGACATTGACAGATTTTTGTATGTTGAACCATCCCTACATCTCTGGGAAAAAGACTTCTTGATCATAGTGAATGAGTTTTTGATGTATTTTGAATTAGATTCACCAGTATTTTATTGAGGACCTTTGCCCTAAAGTTCACAAGAGAAATTTGTCTGTAATATTCTTTCTTTGTTGTATTTTTCTGTGGTTTGAGTATCAGGGTGACTATAGCCTCATAAAAAGAGTTTGGCAATGTTCCTTTTATTTCTATTGCATAGAACAATTTGAGGAGTACTAACTAGTATTAGTTTTTCTTTGTAACTGGTAGAATTCTGTACTGAATCTATCTGGCCCTGAGCATTTTGGCTGAGAGACTTTTAATGACTGCTTCAATTTCCTTAGGGCTATAGGTCTATTTAAGAGGTCACTTTCTGCACAGCTCTTTTTTCCAAGGAGAGCTAATAGATACATGGCACTGTCTAGCTTTATCTTTTCTCCTTCACTTTTGGTACACTTGAAACTGAAATGGAAACAATGCGTGTGAAGGTCAGTTTTGTGGATGTGATTATCTCTTTTCACCTTTCCCTTTATGCAGCTTCCGGGGACTGAACTTGATCTTCAGGCTTGAGCAGTTAGTGCCTTTGCCCACAGAACCATGTCAGCAAACCAAGGAAATTCTTTCTTTATTAGACATGATAAATTTAATTACGACACTTTAATACATAAATACAACACATTTTGATTGCATCTCCCCATCACCTCTTATCTACCCCCATTGGTCCCCCTTCCTATTTCCAACTAGTCCTTGATTATCCCTTTATGCTTCAGAATCTCCTATGCAATTGGCATGTATACTGTTCTCATTTCACAGACATAAAAGGGGAAGTCCAGGAAGGTTAGGCAGATAGTCAAGGTCACACAGCAGTAAGGAGTGAGCTAGAACTTAACCCTATTTCCAGAGTTTAATACAGATGAGGCCCTTCATCATTCTGAGTATAAACAGGCTGTGTTACACAAAGAAGACTCAAGGGCTAGTCTCTTGTAAACAACCCCTTGCCCTTAATATGCCCAGTACCTGAAATATCAACTTCAGAAACATATTCTTAGCTAGGATTTGAAGACATAAGAGGAATAAAATTATCTGGAAGGAGGAAGAAGTTCTCAGCTACACTACTCCACTTTAGAATCACTAAGAGTGTTTTTAGAAATTGCCAATGTGATCATTGGTTTGAGGCCACACAACACACACACACACACACACACACACACACACACATATATATACACTAAACGATTTCATTCAAGTTTGCCAACCAATAGATCACTGAGTAACACTCATCAGAAACTCAGAGTGCAGTTTATCATTCTGCTTTCCCATGCTTTTCAGGTGACCTGGTTAGTTTTTCTGAGAAGGTAATGAGCACCTACAGAGAAGTAATACTGGCACAGGGAGAGGCTTCCCTTTGGCACTGGAGGCAGAAGAGAGGATACAGGAAGGTGATTCCGGTTACAATATAAACAGCTCCGTACAGCTGTCCTGCATATTTGAGCTGCACATGTCCACCCAGGCCAGCACAGTCCTTGGGGTGACTTGGTTCTCACTTCTCCACATGATCTCTTGCAAGCAGTCAAAAGTTTGCTGGAGAAGGCTGTCAAGAAACACCAAGCCTCTTATGGTGTGAATAGGAATGGCCCCCATAGACTCATGTACTTGAATGCTTGGCTCATAAAGGGTGGCACTGTTAAGTATCATGTCCTTGTGTGTGTGTGTGACCTTGTTGGAGAAAGTGTGTCACTGTCTGGGTGGGCTTTGAGGTCTCATCCACGCTCAGGATACACCCAGTACACAATTGTATCTGCTGCCTGAAGCTCAAGATATAGAACTTTAAACTCCTTCTCCAATACCTTGTCTACCAGCATGCTGCCATGATGATAATGGACTAAGTCTCTGAAACTGTAAGGAAGCCCCAGTTAAACGCTTTGACTTTGTAATAGTTGCAGTGGCCGTGGTGTTTGCACACAGCAATGGAAACTCTCTCTTCCTCACTGATGCCTAGAAGGTTGTAATCACAAGGCATGTCAAGAGGGTGGCTCCACATGAGGCCTGACCCATCAGCTCTTTCAAGTCAGAAGAATCAAAGGCCCTGGAATGAAGGCAGTAGATGAGATAAGCACAAAAATTATAGTGAATCCAATGCATGATCTGGGAGAATGAGCAGAGATAACACTGCTCATTTATGTTTCATGGAGACAGAAATACCACTGACTAACAAGTAATATGCTTCCTCCCTGTCCCCAGTTAAATGGAATCACATTGGACTCTTTCTATACTCCTCTCCAGAGAAGCTTAGCAAGAGAGAGAAGTGTTGTATAGAAGAAACTGCAAGGCAAAAGGAAAGACTCCTTAGAGAGAGGCAGCCCAGCATGTGGCTGAAAGCTGAATACAGGTTCCTCTGACAATTAGGCTAGGCAGTGCTTCTTTACATCACAGCATTATTGAAAATATTAAAGAAACAGCAGCTTCAGAAGTCCTGCCTTCTTGTCTTCCTTCTCTGACCCTCTTTTCATATTTTTCTTTTCCTCTTTCTCAAATCAGAATGACTAGTTCAAATCCAAGCTGTACCACTTACCAGCAATGTGACCATAAAAAAGCTTCTTAATGGTCCTGATATTTATTTTCCTTATTTAAGAAATGGGAAAGGTCATGCTATCTGTATCTATTTTCATCTAAGAATTAAATGTCACAAACATATCAAATGCTTGGAGTAATGTCTATTAGCAATATAGATATTAGAAAATATTGGCATTTAAATGACCATGTACTACTATTTATTTTCTTTTTGTTATACCCAATAAACAACTAAATGGTAATCAACATTTAGGAGCATTTTTTTTAGCCCTGAAATCAAGTTAAACTGACTGAGACTTTGGATTTGGGCCGGACCTTCATCGACCCAAAGCCCTGTGTCTGGGATCCTCCAACCAACATTCTGTAACAAGAGTTTGAGTCTTTTGACTTGAGATTTGTTCTCTCCTTAAATCACAAAGACCACATAAAGTCTTATCAATCATTTATAATACCCTCATTGAAGTAGTCCCAGACAAGCCCAGATGGAAATAATAATAACTCATATTTGTGTGTTCTTTGCAATTTATAAAGCACCCTCATATACTCCTGTTCCTGCAATTCCCACAGAGCTGCTGTGAGATGGGAGGAGCAGGCATGGCTATGATCATTACCATTTCAGGGATGAGAGCACTGAGCCTCACGCTGGGTTATCTGAGGAGATAGGTGAACAGAAAGAAAATAGGGAAAGAGCAAGCTTTGACTTCTTTCGGCTCTTTAGCTTGACAAGGGCTCCTGACACTGGGTTGGCTTATCATTGATAATAGCTATATTAATCCAAGATTTTTATTTAAAAAAACATCTGAAGTGCACATGTGTGTGAACAAGAGAGACAGAGAGAGACACACACACACAGAGAGAGAGAGAATGTGTGTAAAAGTTAGAACCAAAACTTATTTCATGCCTCAGATAGGGAACTATGGAGGCTAAGAAAATGGCCCCAGTCTGGAGACCAGATGACCCAGGGAGCCACAGCTGGAATCTGAGGCCAGGCAAAGGCCAACTCTCAGTTCAGCCATAGAGGCAGAAGTTTGCTTTTGCTCAGAGGATGATCAGTGCCTTCTGCTTTCAGCAGCCTGCGTGGATTAAATGGAAGCGGCTTACTGCAGGGCAGCCCCCCAGCTTCCTCATCCACCCGTTCATGAGGTGCTGTGGTCCATATTCAATATTAAATGGAAGCGGCTCACTGCAGGGCAGCCCCCAGCTTCCTCAGTCCACCCGTTCACGAGGTGCTTTGGTCCATATTCAATATTAAGCTGCCAGGAGTGAATGTAGATGACTTGATGCTGTAGAGCCCTGGCCTGGTGTCTTGAAGGACCCACAAGGACTGAGTGGCCCATATCAGATGTTCAGCAAATAGAACCTCCTGTGGCTCAGGAACAGAACGTTTGCCAAGATGCGTAAGGCTTTGGCTCAATTCCAGGACCCCAAAATCAAAATAACAAAAAATAAAAGATTGACAATAAAAAATATCCATATTGGGGCTGGAGAAGAGGTCGAGTTGAGTGAATTCAGGGACGGAATGGGGGTTGCGGAGTGAGTTCCACAATGCCTCCGAGAAGGAAGCTGCCTGAGACTCTAGGCTCTCTTTGTGATTGCTTTCTTCATGGCTAGACTAGAACAGAGACCTCTGCGTTCTCGGACTTTGGCGTCCTTCTCCCTCAGTTCCTGATTACTGGAAGAAAGAAGGCTGAGAAATACTTGCCTATGATGGTTTCTAGTTAGATTCATCAGATAAAACACACAATACTCAATTAAGTATTAATTTCTAAGTAAAAAATAGTTCTAAAATACAAACACATTTATTAGCGCTATGCTTATTTTAAAAATCACCAATTATATAAAATTTAAATTCAGCTCTGCATCCTGATTTTTTATTTTGGAAATAAAATAAAATTTTGAAACTAACCCTAGACTTGCATGTGTGTGTGTGTGTGTGTGTGTGTGTGTGTGTATGTATGTGTATATATGAATATGTGTGTATATATGTATATGTGTGTGAATTTGTATGTGTGTATATGTGTGTGTGTATACAGTTGGCAGTAGCTGACAGAGAGAAGTAACAGGATATATAGAAATTATTAAAATGACAGAAGGAGGCTTCAACTTCACAGAGAATGCAGGAAAGAAGGCATCACAGATCAGAAATCAACAGCAAAACCCTAAGTCACAATCAAGAGAGGCATTGGAGCCAAGTGATTTTTTTTACTACATTATCTTTAAATTTTTTATTTGTTTATTTTACATGTATAGGTGTTTGTACACCACAAGCATGTCTGGTGCCCTCAGAGGCCAGAAGAAGGCATAGGGGTCCTTGAAACTTCAGTTACAGACGGTTGTGATCTGCTGTGTGTGTACTGGGAATCACACCTGGGTCCTCTTCAAAGCAATTAGTGCTCTTAACAGCTGAGCTACCTCTCCATTTCCCTGAGTGATTTTTAAGAAAGTCTACATTGAAGTCACTAGCTCCCTCGGTAAAATCCTCAAATTCCAGCTCTCCAACCTACCACTTAGCAGGTGATGTCTGGTGCTGCTTGGTTACAAAGAGACTGGGTGAACAGGAAGAAGAAGGCTTGGGGCTTGGATTTTATGATGAAAGGATCTGGGTTCAAGTTCTGGTTTCATGATCTTCATGAGACCTCTTATCCTTTCAACCTAAGTCTTCCATACACAATGAAATTACGAGCATGGAGAGACTACTCAGTTGCTTGTAATCAGTCGTAAGGACTGTTGCTCTGCTATTAACACCCACATAAAAGTCTGGGTGTGATGGCAACCTTTTATAATCTCAGCACTGAAGAGGTAGAGAAAAAAAGTCCCTGGAGCTCGTTGCTAGTCCTAGTTCAAAGTGGGAAGAGAAAAAAGATTCCCCAAAATTGTTTTCTGACTTCTGTTCATGCCCAGGAGTTAATTTATTTATTTATTTATTTATTTATTTATAAAGCAAGATAAGTGGCCCTGGAGGAACGAAACCTGGTGCTGTTCTCTGTCCCCCACACTCAGGACCACACACACCTGTACATATGTAAACACACAAATACGAGGGTGTGCAGGTAATGCTTTGAGCCTTTTAATGAGGCATGGTTATTGTTCTCATGCATTAATAGTGCCTTCCACTGAAAAAACACCTGCATATTTTCATATTCACCTTTTTGTTGTTGTTGTCATATTTTGACAGTCGCTTTGTTGCATAATTTGCCATTTCCATGATTTGAATTTTTTAATTTAATTTATTTTTATTTTATAAGTATAGATGTTTGCCTACATTTTTGTCTTTGTGCCACATGCTTGCTTGCAGGCCAGAAGAAGGAGTTAGATCCTCTGAATGGAACATAGCAAACAATATAAGCCACTACATGGGTATTGGAAATCAAACCCAGGCTCTCTGCAAGAACCGCCAGTACTCTTAACTATGGAGAAATTTCATGATCTTTTAGAAAAGAAAAGGGAAAAAAAGACCCTTGGCCAACTTGGTAATTGCTGAAACTTCACAGCAGGGGTGTTCGGTTGATACCTGGACCAGGACTCCTTAATACACGATTGTTTCATGTAACAATTTTTTTAGCTCAGGGTGAAGGTCAGTTTGGCTGTGACAGGCCTGGGGCTTTTGCTGACACGGACTGTTAAAAGCTTCGGGTTGTTGGAAGCATTATCTGGTCTATACAACAGTACAGATCCCAACAGTACCCACTAAACAACTTCTGTTCCTTCATACTACAGTTCAAAAGCCCAAAGAGAATAAATGATAGCTTCTCTTAGAATGTCCCAAGGGCAATAAGAAAACACATAGAGACAGAGAGAAAGAAAGTTGAAAGGGCAAAGAGCCCATAAAAAGAACCTTCTGCTTTTGCTCCCTAGTGAGTGTGGAACCTGAGAATGATGCCCTATCTTAGGACTAGAAAATCTCTGCAGCCCCAGCACACTCATTGCCTCACCAGTGTAGTTATAATGCCCCAAAAGGCAGAAATGGCAGAGGCAGGGTGTGATCAAAGTCTATCAGAGTTGACATCCTTATCCTGTGCTATGAAAGAAACAGGACCAGTACGCAGAGGCCCTTTGCTGCCTTGTGAGGCTCTCCCCCATGTCCCCATATCCTTCTACTTCCTGGTCAGGGACAGTGCAGCCAGGCATGAAGTCACCCCCTGGGTTCCCACACTTCCTTTATAGCTTTCATTCCTCCCAAAGTAGCAGCAAGAAGGACGTGAGGTGACTATTAAAAGCCCCGGGCTGTAAGACCGGCTTAGTTCAACCTTAGTCCCCCAACCCCCCTAACTTCAAAGGGAAAGGAAGCGCGTGCGGAGAGGGAGGAGGCGTGGGTCCTCCCTGCAGCCCCTGAGAGCTGTGAACATTTGCAGACCCATCGCCCAGCTCACACCAGGTGTCCCAGGCTGCTGCCCCGCCCTGCAGCGCCCCGCCCCTCCCGCGTCTGCCTTTCATGTGGATCAAGGCCCGAAGATGACAAGCTTCCTGACTGATAGATACACCGAGACTTCGCTGGTGATTTATTGGCTTTCTGCACCTGACTAGAACCACTATGTCTATTGGAGGAAGGAAATATATGGGCTTTCCTGACTCCAAGTGGCAGCCCCGGGGCGAGCATGTGATGTCAAGCTGGGCCGTGGAAAGCAGAACTGTGCACCGGCCTGTGTTTTGTAAGCCAGTCCAGGTCATAAAAGTGTCAGCACGCGATATATTTCTTGCGGGGGATCCTCTCTGGGCTATGGCCAGCACCCTTTCTCCCGTGGCTGGCAGCTGACTTGTCAGAGAATGTCCCTGTCTCCTTAGTTCAGGATGATGCAGGCCTAAGGTCCCCAGCCACACCTCTTCAATTCCCAGAGCAGAGCACTGTGCAATGATAGTGATAGGGGCTTTTCAAGGCCAGAGGCATAGCATGCTTGTCCTTACACCAGTCTGGGGTCTCTCATGTCACATCTGGCCTTCAGCAGAGTACAGGCTCAGAGCCTGCAATTGGGTAACCTAGATGGGAATTTTTGTTAAATGAGAGAATCCAAAGCAAGTTACACCATCCCTCTGCACCTGTCTCCTCTGTAACTAGAAATGATATTAATACTGAACATGGTACAGGGAGGGTTACTACAGAAAGCAGAAATTCTATCCCTACCCAAAAGATGATGAAAGTCATACTAGACAGTCCCTAAGCAAAGACCTTCCCTGAACCACATAAAAAGTATGTAAGGCTTGTTGGAGATGAAACCAGAATCCACAATCTACATTTTGCTTAACGCAGAGCCTGGGCACTGCCCTGGCTCTTGTAGAGGGTGGTTATGGCCATCCAAGCATAAAGGAGTGGTTGAACCCACTTCTTTATAACTTTTTGCTGCCAGTGCTGGTGTTTCTGGGCTGATCTGGTGCAGTGCTTAGATCTCAAGGCATTTCTTCAAGACATAACTTACCACAGCAATAAATATAGTAGGACTTCAGGCAAAGACGAAACTCACTTTCTCTTTTGTCTAAAAGTAAAGATTCTGGACAGTGAATGTTTTTCTCCAAGGGCAATTTAACTGTCCTGGTTTTATGCCCATATTGAAGACTACTACCTCCTACCCGAGCAAGATAGGAGAACCTTCTCTTCCTGAAGTGAAACTGCAAGTCCATAAGGTCTCTGGTTTGCCCACACACTCCGGGGATGTCCTGGGAGAAAGTAAGTGAAGGATGTGGCTTCTCGACATTTGAAAATAGACCTGAGAAGTGCCTTCGGAATGTTCAGAACGGATGTCTAGGGACATCAGAGGATAATTAATTCACAAAAATAAAACTGACTGCCAGAGAGGGAAAACTTGGGATAACAATTCCAGCTCAACACAAAAACCAACAGAGTAAGAGGGATGCTGGTGTTCACATGGTCAGTGTCACTAATCATGTGAGTGACACTGTTCTCTTCTCCAGACCCCCTTAGGACATTGTGGTCGCATTTGTGGACAAATGCTAATCATGGGAATATGATCTTTGTGAGCACAGAACAATAATATTAAAGTCGCACTTTAGAAGTAGTTTCTCATCTGCAAGCATCAGTGTTCAGAGTCAAGAGGCAATACAAAGGTGACATTCTCCTGAACAGACCTAGTATTCTATCTATAACACATCAGCATTCTGAGACAATCGGGTGTGAGAATGAGGGAGGGGCAAAAGGAGATGGGAAGACTTTGAAAAATTAAAAGGTACTAAAACATGACCCTACTCCAAGTTGGTAGGAAAGTGTTTATGATCCTAATAAACTACACTGTCTTTACCTCAAATTATTGTCTGTAGTTCCAGCACAGACTCAGTACTGTAGGTTATAGTAAAGACTTACCTTTGGTTATTCTTTCCCAGAACACCAGTCCACCATGGCGGTAAGAAACAGGCTAACTCTTATGATCTTAAGTTGAAGACCTGGTGAGTTATGGGTACTTTTATTATGCCATTGGAAGGGTTTCTCACTGTCTGTTAAGAATAACATAGAAGAAAGTGTTTGCCTTCTGTATCTATCCCAGTGGCAGTCACTGACTTATTAAACCTTGATTGCTTGTGTTATATCTGTAGTGATTTCCAGGAGATGAAAAGCACCAGTAAGTGCTTTTGGAGTTTTGCGACCATATTTCTATTTAAATATATGATACCAATGTTAGCTTATTTTTATATGATAAACATCAGCAAGCTATATTTTCACTCTAGCTACCTTGTATACTGGGCATGCTTTCCTGAATTAGAGATTTGTTGTCAAAATGAGTTAACTATAACTTGAAAGAAAATATGCAAGTAATTGTTATTTTGAAATTACTTAGTATCTTATTTATACAGCAAAGGAAAAATCTTGTCAATTAAAATTTTCAGCTATTTTGAAGTACCAGTGTGTTTAACATAGGATACTTAAATATTCATTATGCTGTTTATACAACTCATAATACTGAAAAGAAGAAATTGGTTAACTCTATATCATATATGCAATTTACAAATGTTTTACTTTTTCTTCTCTTTTACCTCCTGCCTTGGTCTTGGCAAAGATTCCATGGATAGATGTTCTGTTGAATGATTTCATTTAAAGACTCAGTAAAAAATAGCTGCTGAACAAATTTAGAAAAAATCCACATATGCATACACAAAAACACAAAGCTACAGTTCCAAGTGGCTGTTCACAAGATCACCCTAAGGCATGTATCATGCAGGGCCTGTTATCTTCCCTTCCATTCAGTCACACTCCCTCCATAGCTGTGAGCAGGAGCATTCACTCTCTTCTCTGCATATTCAGCAAAGCATGAGAAGGGCCATGCTGCTCCTTGAGGGCCCCAGAGCCTAAGAAGTAGAACACAAGGTAAGTTTCAGCCTCTCAGTGAATCCCTTCACTTGGCAATAGTGGCTTGTATAGGATCCATCTGCACAGGCTGATGGAGGCCCAGTTCAGAAACTGCCCTTCTGTCCTGCTCCAATTCTTTCCTCTGGGGCTCAGTGTAAACAGCTGGAGTCCAGGCCTTTGGAATCCTAGCTCTGATACTTACAATGTATGTGATTGGGGCTTGCTCATCTGATCACCTTCCTGGGTTACTTTTTTCTTTTGTAATACAGAGATCTGTCTACATCATCTTTCCCAGGATTCCTGTTGGAGTGAAATGATTCCCAGTCGGGTCTGATCTTGATATTCTAGGCCCATTGCTTATTTAGTGACAATCTCACAAGATTGAAGATTAGGAGACACTCTGCAAAGATCTGTGAGAGATTCCAAGTTCCTTGGAGTAAGATCCAATTGGACAATGGAGAATCGGGCTGGGTCAGCAAGCAGGTCTTTTTCTTTGCTCTCAATCCTAATATCCCAGAGTACCCTATCATAGGTGCCCTCACTGCCCATCACCCCATAGCTACAGGATATGCCATTGGCCCATGCCAAATTCTGACGCTGCACACAGGCTTGTCACTTAGCCTGTATGGCCTTAGTAAGTATTGCTGTGGTGGACTTCTCTGAACTGGGATATTGGGGATTGCCACTGATTCTTTACTTCATTCCAGACCCTGCTGTGAGCTGGAAATTTTACTCAGAACATGTAGATGGGGGCCTTTTCTTTGATTTTCATTGGTTTTGTGTAAACACTGTAACTCTGCTGGACCATACCATATTTAATTCATGCAGATCATCCAGAAGTTGTAGTGAGGGACACACAGTTCTGAGAAAATTTTGGCTATCCCGCGACTCTTAATTAGAAACATTTCAGCACAAATATAAAGGAGAGCTGGGCCCTGGAGGTGAGTAAGGGAATAGCCCAATGCATGACTTGAAGACCGAAGTACCCGAGGTCAGCCTCATCATCATGAGACTGCTGGAGTCAGTTCTCTAGGCCAGCTTTCCAGAGTTACCAACCATCTCTTTCCTCAAAAAGCATGCTAATGTAGAATGTTTATGGTCAAGGTTTTTCCATGAGCCTGATTTAAGGATGATGTGGTTTTAGGCAAGGAATATAATGTCTCTAAACTTTTTCTTCATCCAGTTAGCTACCAAAAATGTGAAAGGATGACAGAAATATCTATACTTTAACTAGATAATAATAAGACTGAATACATATTGCTTCATTTCCTGCTGGCCCTTTAAATTATTGCAATGTTCTAAAGATTTGTTTCATATTTTATGCTTCACAATTCTATACCTGTGATGAAAAAATAGATGTTTTAAATTTATTTATTTTATGTGTATAAATGTTTTACCTACAAATGCATATCTGAACCATGTCTGGTATGTGATGAGGTCAGAAGAATGCACCAGATCTCCTGGAACTAGAGTTACAAATAGTTATAAGTCATCACATGTGTGTTGAGAACCAAACCCAGGTCCTCTACAATAGTTGTGTTCTTAACCTCTAAGTCATTTCTCCAGGCCTCAAAACATATATACCATTGAATTGTATAATAAATGAATGTGAGTGATCTCATTTTTTATGTGTTCATCAAGTGACTGTCTAGAGTCAATACAAACCTACCCTGAGTGTGACTATGGCCTTAAGTCAGTAACTGAGGAAAGTTCTTGTTCTAAACTCAGATCACTTCCAAAGACCAGTGTCTGCAGCCATGGCCTGGTTTCTAAAGTTTCCATGGAGCTTGAATTTGAAGATAGTTCTCCATTGCTTCCTGACTTAGCCACAGAATAAACTTTTCTACCAGAGATCAGGAGTCACAATGACTAAAAAGAGAACAAAGCTCTTCCCAATAAGACTGTCAGCCTGTGGTTTAGATCTAAGTGTGGAGGATTCTGGGTGGGCTGCCCATTTGAACACTGGCTCTCTACCTGGAAATGGGCTTTTGCATTATATCAAGTTATTTCATACAGTTGCAAAATATAAACATTTAAACATTTGCCAGCCTTGGTCCCTATCAGAACCAATCTTTGATATACCCTAGGAGTACCTATAAACAATATAACAGGTAAATGAGGTTGTTACAACTATATAGTAATAGGCAATGCGCCAAATTTGACCCATAGGTACAGATTGCTAGTCTCTCCTTGCCATTTGTACTTTTGGTACTAGAATTTTTCTATGGTGCTGACAGTGGTTACATTTTCACATCTACTTTGATCCTTGGTCAGTCACAAGTAAGAGGCCTGAAGAGCAAAGGGTAAACAATGAAACTGAATTGAAGCAACCCAAAAGGTGAAGCCTAGTGTTACATGAGATCTAAGTCATTCAATGCCTAAGGGAAAGCCCTTATTTTCTGAATAAATAACTGTTTAACTTCTTGATTGGTTTTCAAGAATGTGAATTTGTTGTTTGGTTGTCCCAGAGCACTCTGGGTCTACAGGTCAATCACCAGCTTCATACCTTATCTTCAGTCAACCTTCTCTGCCAAAAGTCAAGAGAAAAATAAGCAAAGAGTTGATGTGGCTGGGTTCAGGTCAAGTTAAGCACTACCTCAGCGGATAGGAACATCTTTGGAAACTTGTGTGACCCGAACTGGTCTCAGATCTCTTGATTTTCCCTAGACATCTTTTCCTGTAACAAGACATCCGATTTCTTTGGGCTACTGGTATCAGGAAATCAGTGACAGTGATGACCCACCTGCATCTGAGCATCAGTGACAATGATGACCCACCTGCACCTGAGCATCTAAAAACATCTTTTTCTTTCTTCCCTCTCAGTCAAGTGCATATTCTGATACCTGTACCAGGCTTGGAACAGAACTGAAAATGTCTATGACCAGGAGGAATGGGTACCTCGTTGTCTGCTATGAGTCTTTCGTCATGTTTATTCCGAAGGAGTCTAGCTTGGGGGCTGCTGGTCAGGTAGACAGATTTCCACGTCTGCCACACATTTTTAACATTGCTTATCTGCCAAGACTTACCATCTGTGACTTGACATGTTCTACACATATGGGCATGTTGTATACATTAAGACATGCTTCCTGTGCTCTATTTTCCCAGATTGAGGGCCTTTCCCTAAAGCAGAATTGAAGTGTGAGTTCATGCATTAGGGCTGACCTCAACATCCACAGGTCTAGAGGAGGTTTTGGTTATTCTCCCGCTGCAAGGGTTTACTGGGGAGATCCAGGGCATGCTAGTGGGAGAGCTTGCACGCTGTACAGCAGAGAGTTACTGTCTCCATTATCATCCGTGGATGTTACCCCTGGCCTGAGCTGCCTTTTCCCTTCCCCTTCCACATGGAGAGAGGCTGCAGCCTGCAACTCACAGCTCACCTGGAAAGCCTCTGGCTGCTGAAGTGCTGTATGGAGACGCTGAGACAACCTGATGGATCATCTCATAAACAGAGCCTGCAGGAAGGAAAAGAAAATTATGCCAGCAGAATGCACTTATGAGAAATAGATACGTGCGGTGCAGGGAGAAATGCTTTGATATTAAAATTTTTTGTAACTTAAAAAGGCATGAAAAATGATACCGACCACTAACTAATCAACATTCCTTTGCGAATGCAGCTTCAGTTCCTAACCAAAAACACATCTCCGCTATTGTCTTGTCTGAATCCAGATGCAAACATGATTAATTAAGTTTCAGGCAAGGAGTGGGAGGGGGTTGGTCAGGATGAATGGTTCTCTAAGGATCCTTTTTGTACACAGGCCGGGGAGCCTCTCCTTTCCACATGGCAGCCCTTGCCTTCTGTGCACCTAGAGCCACTAAGCTCAGAGAGGGCTGTGCCCAGATCCCCGGGGTAATTCAGCACTCAGAAGGAAATCTCCAGTATATCATACAGGGCAGAGAAGGCACATGTGATGTGCTGTTGGGAGACCTGGCCTCTGCTCTTTACACAGCTACTAAGCAGACTGGGCCCTTGGCAAGCTGCCTCCACTTCTGTACTCACGAAGTGAAAGTTTGGATTAAATGCTCTGTAAATAGGCCTTTGGCTTTTTACTCTAGTGCCTGGATTACCTCCCACATTACAGGCATTTGGCAATTGATTGCTAGGCATGTCTGTGGCTGTCAGGCCTGTTCTTTGTAGACATGAGAAGCATGTGAGGTGAGCACACCCAATGCAGGTGGCTGAACTGAAGACTCTCCTACCCCAGAAGCACAGCAGGAACCAGAAGACCTGCCATTCATTCCTTGATACTAAGTCTATAAACTGTAAGATACCTGTCTGCTCTGCTAGGTTCAACTCATCTGGACTGTTCCCATGCTCGATGGTCAGAGGGGACAATGACAGTGTGCAAACTCTTTTTGAGGAGTTGGCTTCCCTAATCAGAGCCATCAACCTCTGAAGTATACTGCAGTTAGTGGATAAGAAGTAAGGATTCACGCTGCAGCATCGAGATCACCCAGCATCCTATATCGTTATGCACGGTCCAAAGTCTTTGTGGCCACATTGACTTTCCTTGTAAGATGAGAATAAAGTCCTAGTACATGCCTCCCGTACTTACTGTGAAAGTCAGATTAAGTGTGTGTTTACAGTCATGACTTACATGGTTAGTGACTGTTAGTGTCTGATGTTACTGCAGGCCCCTCCACCACTTGGAGTGCTCACCAAATGTTGTTGTACTGGGCGCCGCATTGTGTCTCATTGCAGCAGAAAGTCAGTGGTACTGGCTGAATCTTCAGTTTCACAGAGCAAACACATTCATTCATTAGACAGATGCCACTGAATGAATGCCCACAATACATCCTTCAACTAGACTTTGGCACAGCATTACATGGTGCTTCCAGCTTGGCTGAGACCTGGGCTCCTCAGAAGAGCATACAATGACTGTCCCCACTGCAAAGTGAGCAGGTGATGACTTCTCCATGGGTAAAAGAGTTTTATAACATCAGATGGCTCCCAGGACAATACAGCTCCTGGTGTAACTCTAAGAGCTCTCTGTTAGACCTTGAAATCTAGTGAGGAGATTTGAGCCAGAGCCAGGACTAGAGTTTAGTGAGCTCTTTAATTTTTTTCTTACAATTGCTGATTCCACTAGTGTTTATTTCCCTTGATATAAACTATAGATAACATTTTTCATAGAATACCAGCCACTCCTCTGCCAATATTGAACAGTGAACTGTCCAGCTCAAGTTCTATAGTCCTGTTTGATTCCAAAGTAAAGAGGATTACTTTATGTGTACCTGACTTCACCCCTGTGAACATCTATGAAATATGCAGAATCCTCTTAACTAGCTTGAAAATCACTTAAAAACATTGTTTCCTATGCATCTTCCTGTTTTCAAGAGGAGATTTGTTATTTTCATTTCCCAGGTGGAGTAACTGACAGCAGAGTCAGGAGACAGCTTCCACAAAGCTGGAACTACATTAAGATTTGGAAGTTGGACCAAGAATCAATACTTCTTCCCTGTCCCCAAATCCATCACAACCTAGGAAGATCTTACAAGGCAGTGTTAGAAATATAAGTGAGAAATAGAGAATATAGATGCTGAGCCTCTAGACCGAGTCCAGCATCCAGAAATTAGTGTACTACTCTTGTGAAGTTAAGACAAATGGACTGTTTGCCTGTAAGTCAAGATAACACCCATCTGCCAGGGAGGTTCCAGGCCAATCCCAAAGCCATGGACAATGAACTTCAATTCATGCCAATGAAGATTTAAGCCCTACAAGGTGCAGGGTACTGCTTTGATGAATGTTTTATAAAGTTACCAAGATGAGTTGGAATTTCTCTTGAAATAACAGCATAAGGATGTAGAGATGAAATTTTGGCTCCCATTACTATACATGAACTAGTTCAGATGTGAATTTCCAGCTCTGCAATTCAGCTGAGAGGCTCTTCTTGCCTAATTTCTGGGCAGCTTCCACTCCTCCCAAGTTCAAATGACAGTTCCTTTTGCCCTACAAGACAGACTTGGTGTCTGCTTTGGTTTTCATTGCTTTTGTTTTCAAGTCCTTGGGTCTGGACACATTATTGGCATAGTCCACCCTCACATTCCAGAAATCCCTGCTTTCTTTTTCCTTCCTTGTGACCCAAGAAACCCCAGAAGGGAGCTGCTTATCTTGGACTGGGTCATAGCATGGCAGGAATCCAAGGCTCAGGAACAGAGTCTTGATGGGTAGGCTTACATTAGAACTGGTGAAGGTGGTGAAGGCCAGGCCACCCCTTTGCTGATCTCCCTGATTCCAAGTGTTGATATTTGCCCAAACCTCAGCACAGTTACTGTTCCTTCCCACTCAAGCCTGTCCACAAAACCTCTGGGCCTCCTCAGCCCCTGGAAAGCCCTAACCCCCTTGGAAAATGCAGAACCACCTTTTCTGCCATTTGGAGGACTTTTAGGGAGTTTAAGGGATCCTATGAAGAGGAATGGGGGGGGCGGTTGCAAATCAAGCAACGTTCTAAAGATTTTTCCAACCTCTCTTGAATATTCACAACAACCTCACATGTCAGGTGCATTTACAATTTTCTGAGAGAGAAACTGGCTTCTAAGGGATTATACAAAGGCACAAGTTATGTAGCTACTAAGTAACTGAGTGACCTGAAAGACTAGAAAGAAAACACAGACCTGCCAGAGGCCAAAACCAAAGTTCTGTGAACAAAGTCAGAACAGAAGTTCCCAAGTCTAAAGGAAGGGTTGACAAAGCTTTTCTGAAATAAGCCCATTAAACAAGCAAGTGAAAAGCTCTTAACTCTTTCTGGGCCTCTCTGACACCCTTCGTGTTTATGTGGCTCATTTTGCTATGCTCCATTTCTGTTTTAGCTGCTTTTTGATGCTGCTGAAGCTTTGCTCAGCCATTAAGTTATACTTCAGTAACCCCTGGTCTAACTACTTTGAACATAGAAGTGAGTTCAGGATGAGTCTGGGATGTCAAAGCATGAATGACTAGTCTTGCTTCTGAGATTTCGTGGTCAGTACTGCTGAATAGTAGCAAAATACCAACTTCTGGACATTTTATTTTGAAATTTTATAGTAAGAACAAGTTGCCATAAGTTCCTAGCCAAAATATTAGAATTTATTTATGAAGACTTCAAGTATACCTCTAGGCATGAATAATTCATGTCATTATACAATTGATCTATTTTAAAATTTACTAAATAATTCAATAATTCTTAATTATCACACATACGGTAACCATTTTTCATATTTAAATAATTATACATTTTTAAAAACACAAATAAAATTACAAAAGTTTTTTTAGCTCTATTATCCCTAGAAACAGAATAATAATCTACACTGCTGTAATGGTATAGGTTTCTATTCAACAGGAAGAAGTAAGCCTGTGATCCTGGTCAACTGGAAAGAGATTGTAAAATGTTGTACTTGAACTGGTTCTTTTTTTCCATCCCACGGCTAACCCCAGGTCTGTACTATTTCTTGAAACTCAAAGCAAGATAACAGTTGTGTGTTGAGTGATGAAACTGAGGAGCTATCTCTTACTCCTTAGGAACCATATAAACTATCTTGTCAGAGAAATTTATGTGTCTTCAGACATTGCAATTAGAAACTCTCAACATCTATAAATTACTAAAGTGGACCCACACAAGAATGGACCCGTCAAGAGGCAGACAGGAATGGAGAGGGTCTCAGAGAATTCTACCCTCACTACTTACTTACTTCAGATAGATTCATGGAGAAAAGAAGTCATTCCCTTAGCTGTGATCTCACCAGGCTCCAATGTACCCTCCCAATCCAGTGGTCACACAGATCACCCTAATTAAACCAAATGAGTAGCACAACAAAACCAAAAGTCATGAATCTGGCAAAGAAACAGGGGCGTGGGAAGTTGACATTGTTAAACAATGGCTTTATGAAAATCTTATTAACCAATTAAAAACCCTAAGTATATTTAAGAGTACATTGACTAGCTTGTCATTAATTAATAATGTAAAATGATCAGAAGTGTCAGTCCTTTATATGGGCCAATATGAAAGCATCAAAGCTCACTGTTATTACTTGATCCTACTTCAGGTGGCTTCAAACACCAGAAAGCCATGTGATTCTTCCAAATAACTGAATTATGACACCATAATTGCTAGCTCTTACTTCAGCACGTTGTCACAGGAATAATTCTATCAAGTTTTCTGGGAAGACATCTAACTTCTCTTACTTTGTTTGAAAGAGCTATAAAAATTTACTAATGTGAGCTCAGTTGTACAGTGGATTAGGAAGCCATATTTGAGATTTTAGTTACCTTTACAATTTTCAACAATTTCCATCACTTTCAACAACACCATATGATGACTTTTGAAAAAAAAAAAAACAGTTAATACATTGTCTGTCATTTGAAAGAAGAAAATCTTGTCTCTAAAGACTATATATCCTCAAGATTACCCGGGAATGATAAAGCCCTGTCTGTCTGGAGTCAACCCAGACCACTGCCTGCCAAGCCCACAGCTGTTTCTTAATTTGTTGATTCATTTTGTTGGTGATGGCAAGACCAGAGACAGCCCAGAGATGTCTCTTAATCTTTCGGACTTACATTTTGATAAAGCTAAGTCTTGAATCTTGATTTCACTGGAAAAAATTTCAGGACACTGCAGTATGAAGCAGACATTTTATCATAAATCTTAAGACAAAGGATTAGTAGGATGTGAGGTGTATAGGAAAAGAATAAGACTTACCCAAATGTTCTTCTCTAAGGTTTTGTGTGTGTGCGTGTGTGTGTGTGTGTGTGTGTGTGTGTGTGTGTGTGTGTGTGTGTGTATGTGTGTCCATCCTAGTGGTTAATGTATATAGGGTTTTGGAATCTTTTGGAATTTCTATGAAACCCCTCACTTCTCCTGTCTCTGTTTCCCATTTCAATAATAGAGCTTACACGGTGGCCCACAAAATGCCTTGGATGGGATTACAATATGATAAAAAATAAAATAAAAACCATTTGGGGTGCACAAGGGACTCAGGATATGTACGTTTACTTTAAATGGGTTTCTCATGAGATTCCTAGAAGAGTCCAGGTTTACAGCAGGTAGAGAGGAAGGTAATTATTAATGTACTGAAATTCCTGATTCTTCAGTGGCAAGAAGGCTTCAACAAGATTCTGGGTTGACACTCCCTCTAGAGGATCATCTGACTCAGTCTTGATGTTCGGGTGAGGAAACTGGATCTGCCAGGAGTGGATGGTGAACTGAGCAATATTGGGATCTTAGGACCTCCTGCCCATGCTGGGGAGGAGATGGGGAGATGTGGAGAAGAGAGAGTGACTGGAGAGGGTGGAAGGGCAAAGGGACCTTGAATAAGGATATACATGGATAGAAAATGTGACTTTATTCATAATAAAAAGAAAGAGAAAAGAAAGAAGGGAAGAAAGAAAGGAAGGAAGGAAGGGAGGAAGAAAGAAAGAAAGAAAGAAAGAAGGAAAGAAAGAAAGAAAGAAAGAAAGGACATTCTAAGTTCAGGAGCTGCTTTCCCTTCCACGTCCTCATTATATCTCTCATCTCTCTATCCTGCCTCACTTTTCAGAACAAACAAAACTCCCTGCTTGAGGATTCCTGGGTAATATGTATTCAGGAATAGATACTATAGTGCCATACTATCCTTTGAATCAAAGGCCAGCTGACTGACTAGCTAAACGCATAGATATCCATGGAACATTGTTTGTGGAAAAATGCTTAACACTGACAGATGTACTTCCCATCTGTCACATATTCATGTACACATATTTCAGAAATTTCATTTGCTTGTGCCCTGAATAGCTGTGTATAATCTAAACATTGCAGAAAAAAGCTCAAGCTCTGACTTGAGAAAGAAAGTGAGGTAGGCTGGGATTTCCTTTATCCCTCCACCTAGGTCCTCCCTCAATCCTCAGCCAGTAGAATAGAAAAAAAAAAAAAAAAAGACCCGAATGGGATAGAGATCCAGATATCAAGGAGAAGTTGCATATCCTCCCAAGGATAAAATCATGGGTGCCAATGTGTCTGTGGGATAACAACATCTTTTATATTGAGTGGTATGAGAACGGAAAGAACGTGGCTTTTACTTTCTGTATGAAGTCTACTGAATCGTGAACGTGACCTATTGTTATATATCAAATGTGAGGTAGAAACAAAGCTTTACCCAGTGCAGCAAGTAACTAGTCTTCATGTATCATTTTAATAGGGTATGAATGGCCATCTAAAAACATCCCAAGGTTGCTGAGTATGATGGTTCATTTTCACCGTCATCTTGTCTTACTTTGAAATTATCTGAATGACACAATTCTAGGTATGCCAATGAGGACATTTCCATGTGGTTGACTGAGGTGGAGGGCCTGACCCAAATGTGTCATGTCAGATGGACTAGAGAGAGAAACAAGAGACCAGATGAAAACAGCATTCCCTTTCTCTGCTTCCTGATCAGCACCAGGGATCAAGCCTTTCCTCCTGCTATGCCTTCCACAGCATGATGGACCTCATTTCTATGAATTATGAGCTAACCTTTTTATCCCTTAAGCTGCTTATTCTTTGACATTTGGTCACAAGGAGAGAAGTACCTAAGGTATTGAGTAAAACACAGTGTAGGAAAAGTGATCCCTCTGGAGACCTTGGGACCATAAGGTTACACTGAGTGAGAAGGATAAAGCTCAGACATGTGACTCCAGGAGGTCACAGCTGCATCCTAGAGGATAGCTGATGTATAGGAGCATATCTTAGATGCACAGAAGGTAAGGCACCTTGGAAACAGTGTTACAGGGCACCAAAGTAAACAAACATGGAAAGTGTATGTCTATACTCTTCACTCAAAAATACTGGGGTTCATAAGCAGAGTAGCCTAACATTTGAGACTGAATCATCCAATAAGATAAGAAGATAATGAAAAAAAAATCTTCATTGTGTCTTGCTCATAAAATTTCCCAGAGGAGTTTAGAAAATAATGGGTTTAATAGGTTTGCTTAAGACATTCCATTAATGTGTCTCTGTCAGCTTAATTCAAGACAAAATATTGGACCCAGCATAGGAAGAACAAAAATAGACTTTCCTCCTTGTTTGTATCCATTTAAAGAAATGAGTTACATTGGCTATTGTTTATCAAGTATGAATGTTATACATATATATGATACATGCCAACTAATCTAATCTTCAGTATGTGAGGAATATCATATTACTCTTCTTTCTTTGAAAAACCAGGTAGAATGAATTACCTATTCCAATAAAATTAGGCAAAGAGAGAATGAAAAGGGGAGTGACAGAATTAGATGGATTCATTTGTGAACTTTAGCATTGTTTTTTCTTCCTATTTGTTAGATTTTTAGTTGAAAATATTTTTTCTCATACAATATATCTTGATTAAAGTTTCCCTCACCCTTGTTTTTCCCAGTTTCTTGTCATGTTTCCTCCCCTAGGATCCACTCCCTTTCTGTCTTTCATTGGAAAAGAACAGCTTCTAAAAATAACAACCAAATGCCACAAAATAAAATATAAGATGAAGCAAAAACTATCATACTGAAGTTGGACATGGCAACTCACCAGGAAGAGAAGAGTCTAAAAAGCAGGCAATAGAGTCAGAGACCCACTGTTATCACAGTGGACTCCTATTAGAACCCTAAGCTAATGGCTATAATCTACACAAAGGACATGGTGAAGAGCCACATAGGTCCTATACTTTCTGCTTTAGTTCTGTGTGTCCAATATGTGCCTTGATTACGTAATTCAGAGGGACTTATTCTCCTGGTGTCCTCCATTTCCTCTGACTGAGTTGTTGGTTTTCACATGAAGGTATCTGTGACAGCAACCTAGAGTGCATATATGTCTATTTACTTTCTAACTTAACTTCATGCTCTTGTATGTTGTATTATCAGGGAATGTAGAATCTCCATAGATTTTAGTACCCCCTCTCCTCAAAAAAAAAAAGTCATAATTGTCCAAGAGATTCAGGAGGCTTTCAGTTTTCTTACAGAGGGAGAATTTAGAATCCTCCACAACCTTAGAAGCCCCACAGGAGTCAGTAGCTACTCTTCTATTCATGATGGTCTTCCTTGGGTTAATATAGTGCTCCATACAAAGCTTGTAAGACTTTTTGAGTTCCCATTTCCTTGTTCTGCCCTCATTCTTTGGATCACAAACACTGGTATATGTGTTCTTATGTCTAAAGAAGCCCTCACAGTGAAATGTGCCATGTGTATCTAAGCATGTTCTCTCCCATGTTGGCAGACTACACCACCTGTCTCAGTTCTTTAGCCCTTCCTACATCTGTATCTTTTGCCATAATGACTTTGAAGATTTTTCACTATAAAGAGCAAATCACATTTCCTATGTCTTAAATTTAAATGTAGCTATGGGAATGGCCTAATACTGGGCTGTAAGAAGGCTTAGGAAATTTTGCTTGTGGAATAAAGTTGGGCTACAACAGATACATCCTTCCTAGGTCAGCTGAGCTTTAATGGACCTGTACATGTTTGAGCACAGATATTAGAAATCAGATAAGGCATGCAGCTGAGCTCAGTATAGTCTTACCAGTGCTGTGGGATGATCTTTCTGTACACTGTGAATATGTGTTGCTACCACTGGTTAATAAAGAAGCTGCTATGGCCAATGGCAAGGCAAGACAGAGCCAGGTGAGAGATCCAAGAGAGATACAGAGGAGACAAAGGCAGAGTCAGAGCAGACACTGCTAGTTGCTGACAAGTAAGAAAGATGTAATAGAACAGGTAATGCCACAAAGCCACATGGCAAGGCATAGATTTATAAAAATGGGTTGAGTTAAGTTGTGAGATCTAATTGATAATAAGCCTGAGCTATAGGCCAAACAGATTGTAATTAATATAAGCCTCTGAGTAACTATTTTCTAAGCATTTGTGGGACCAAAGATGGGAGAGATGAAACATGGGGCAAGGTGGGACCAGAACATGGGGCAAGGTGGGACCAAGAAACTTCTGGCTACTGGCCAGTCCTTAGTCAACCACCAGACTACAGAACTCATTCTTCCAGCTTTGACACTGATCAGCATTAATCTGATCTTTGTTAGCTACTCTCTGGGATGACTATTCATTATATTTCCAACCAGACTATCCCCTGAAGACTATTTGACTTTCAGGGACTCTATTGGTCTTCTTTTTGTGTGACATTAGTTACCAGAAACTCTGTTTTACCTTCAGTAGCTTGCTTTCATTTTCTTTAAAAGGGATACTTTTATAAAATCTGCACAGTTCATTTTCAAGGATTCTCTTCTCTAAGACATAAGTAAGTTTGTGGGTATTTAATTATCAAAAAGTTCACTACTCTTTCTCTCTCGGAATATGATAGCCATAATCAGCCAGCTCCATGAATCCTCTGGGGAGCTCCAGGATGAGCATTTACAGGCCATTGAAGACTCTTATAATAGGAAGTGTCTCTGACAACACACTGAGGAAAGCTAAGTCTTTATTTGGTATCCTATTGTTCATATAATTTTAAGCTAATGGTTTTATGAACTACTTTTAAGTTCAAGAAAATTGAAGTATACAAAATCTGTACATTCTTGTTAGCTAACTTTCTGGCATTGTAATAAATACTCAAGATAACCAACCAACTTTTTGAAAGAACAAACTATTTTTCCTCATAGTTTTGAGAATTCCTGCCATGATCAACTGACCCAGTGATTTAGAGCCTGTGACAACCTGTCATGACAAGAACATATGTCTTAGTTTCATTTCATGTTGTTGTGATAAAATACTCTAAAAGAAGCAAGTTCAGGAGGGAATGGCTTATTTAGGCTCACAGTTCAAGGTTACACTCTATCATTGTGAAAGAAGCCACAGCAGCAAGAGCTGGAAAGAGGTGGTCATATTGTGTCTTCAGTAAAGAGACAGACAGCAATAGATGGATGTGTGTTGGCTCTTTCCAAAAGTCTCTTCTTTACTTACAGAGACCAGGTACTTCCTGTACTTAATGTAGACTTTCCCACATAAGTTACCATAAACATAATCAAGACAATCACATAGGCATCATCAGAGATCTAACAACACCCTGGTGGTCTGGGTTTCATAAGGGTTAAAACACCATCTGTCACACTTTCATCGGACCAAGATCCCACTATCCCCTTCAAGGCCACACCTCCAATGACCTGCAGACCTCATATTAGAAATCTTCTTTAGAGTTTCTACTACTTTCCAATAGTGCAAATCTATAAACCAAGACTTTGCCCACATAGACTTTTTGATGGCTCCTATCTAGAACATAGAAATATCACCCCTAAATCAAGACACTCAAAGAAAAAGATCAGAACTAAGGCTGTTGTTCTTTTAGTTCTCCATTTATTATTTTGTCATTTAAACTATGTAAGGGGTGCCTAAGAAGAACAGATAAAACATCTCACTTCTGTGCTCTATACAAATTGACAAATAAAATAGGTAATTTGCAAGGAGAAGATAAAAATATATTTTGCTTCTTCCAGAAGCCAGACTGGAAGATATGGCTACCTGTCACTCACGTGAGCCTGGAAACTCTGGACTCCAACAGTGTGAAATAACCTTCCTGGGAGATCAAGATGGTTTCTCTCTGTGAACAACTCACTCTCTAAAGGAAGAAGAATCTTAGCTGAATATTCCCATATAATTTGAAATCTAAGAGACTCCATCATGCCCTGGAGAGTAATAAATAAGGAGACAAGGGAACCAGGAAGCTAAAATATTCCCTTCAAACAGGAAACATTGGAATCTAAATAAAAATATTCTTGTGGTGTGTTGTATTTATTTATACTATCAACCTAAGTGGAGCTTTATCAGAAAATTTCCCATCACAACCCTCTACTGCTATAAAACAAGACAGGGTGTCTTTCATTTTTCTATTGACAAAGGTAACAGTGTCTTTTAAATCCTTAAGCTGAAGCAATGTGAAGTGCAGAGGAATGGAGAGGGGCCTTCTAGTGTATATCTGAGCTGGCCAAGCCAGGCATAATAAAAACTAAAACTGTGTTTTATCGGTTTGTTCCCTAGTAAGGGGCTATCTTATTTCCAATAAAGACTTATCTGAATCCTATTACAGTTGGCCTTGCCCTCTTTCATATGGAATAGTGTGCTTTTATTCTCAAACAGATTCATCTTCTTCTAGAAACACATCACTGAAAAAAGTCTGGATCCTCAGTATGCTACCATTTTAGCACATGCCCAATCCATGACCAAGCTCAGCTGCATTGGGGCTTATTGGGGTCAATGAACATTGTACAATACACACGTAAGTTATAAAAATTGATAGATGGATTCCCCAATATGATTGCCAAAGCTTTTTATAAAGTAGATGGGGAGCAGGAATGGTTCTCATCATATCCTGTCTCCACCATCTTACCATCCTGATTCATCTGCAGTGAAAAAGAGGGAGGGTGGGGTGTGGAACAGTGTGTGTGTGTGTGTGTGTGTGTGTGTGTGTGTGTGTGTGTGTGTGTTTCAAATTGCATTTTTTGGCTACATCTTCAATGAGATGATTAAAGAACTCTAGCTCTTTGCAACCAGCTCAGCCAAAAGTTTGACTATGCTTTGCTTTCCCAATATGGTTCTCATTTGCTTCCAACCTCATTCATTTCTTATTATTTGTCTTTCAGAGAAAAAGGCAGCAAGAAAAATCAACCTTGGGCTTCGTTAATTAAGGCTCACATTCTTGCTGGCATATTTCAGGAAGACAGTTGGTAACTTTTGTCCTACTCTCTGGAGACCCTTATAATGTGGTCCTATTCATTCATCAGGGCTCTGTGCAGCTTTGGGGCCCATATGGCTTTGCCTGACTTTAAGTCTGTTTTCATATAGAATTGTAGAATAATATCAGTTTTTTAGAAATGATTTTAGAACTCTGCAGAATTCCAGCAAGCAAAATCTAGGAAAATCTCATGGATACTCTTGGAAAGAAAATAGGAAGTGAGAATTTGTATCTGACTTGGTGGTTTTTAATAATTAAAAAGAAAAAAAAGGCAGGCTTTAGCTCACCCACTCTTCACACCCTGATTTTCTAACTTGCTCATTCTCTGACATCTTCCTTCATTTAAAGCTTCACCTTGTTTCTCATAATAAACAAAAATAAATGCAGGGAAATTTAGGTTATTTCCTTAAACATAGAACCAGATTCAGTCAAGAAGAGAAGACATATGTCTGCTTTCTGGTCTCTTTTTCTACTCACATTTCTGCCTCAGTGAAGAGGACCAGTGTGATTCAGTCATTTCACCTCAGTGTCTTTCTCAATGTTTATCAAAACAAAGCATTCAAGTTGGGATTGACAAGGTAAGACTGACTCTTTAAGCAAAGTTAACCATCTGTTTATTCAACTCTTCTGCTACAAGCAACAGTATAGGTGTCTTAGAAGTTGGGAAACAATACACACAAAAAGATTCTACACACAGAACAGAGCAGGACAGACATAGAACAAGAAAATGAGATATAGGTAGGAATGAGGGAAGGGAAGGTGGAATACATTTTATAACATTAATGCCATTGGTTTGGGGAAGGTGGGGCATGTCTTCATACATCATCACAGTTCTAAAATACTTATGCTGTGTCACAGTGGCCAGCTAAAAAATAATGAGGTGAAGAGTGTTCATGCCTTTGAGAATGGGTATGGTGGGAGAGTCAGATACTGGAACTTCTTCTTCTGACTGAAAATAGCTCTTGTGGCCTGGGATGAAGAAACCTACAGAGACACTGATACTTTGAAATCAAAGGGATGAGGATGGAGGCTGAGAAGGAATATCCAGTGACACAGGAACCACTCAAAGTCCCAAACTAAGTACATAGAACCTAGTACCCTAGATGTCATGGACACCTCATATGAGGGTGGAGGCATAAGCTTCTATTTAGGAGTGAGTTTAAACTATAAAAGAGAAACAAAAATCTGGTTTAGTAAAAAGAATAGGCATGATTATTGACCACTTGTCTAAGAAGAAAAATCTTTGAAAAGTAAAATTAAGCATTATGCAGATAATGAGAGCTCTTGGAATACCCAACCCTAAATGGGATGTCTCCATCAAATCTGCCCCTTGGAGCTCAAGGAAGCCCATGTGAGAGGAGGCAGAAAGAGTGTAAGAACCAGAGACGTGTAGGACACAAAACAATGCCTTCTGAATCAACATATCAGAGCTCATGGGAACTCTCAAAGACTGAGGTGACAAGCGTGGGCCTGCAAGGCCTGTACTAGGTCCTCTGTGCGTAGATGGCTTTCAGCTTAGTGTTGTTTTATGATATCATTAAGTGTGTGAATGAGTGGGTCTCTAATTGCTGTGCCTCCCTCTTGGGCTCTTTTTCGTCCGTTTGTTTGTCCTATCCAATTCCAGTGTGATAGTTTTCATTTTATCATTTCTATTCTTTTCTAATGAGAGGCAGAAAGGGAGTAGATCCAGATGGAAGGGCAGGGGGGGAGTGACTGGAAGAAGAGGGAAGGAGAGAACATAATCAGGGTATAGTACGTATGAGAAGAGACAATTTCCAAAAACAGAAAAAATCAAAGACAAAGGAGCGAAGACAAGGAAGAATGAAAAGAAGGAAGGATGGAAGAAAGGAAGGAAGAAAGGAAGGAAGGAAGAAAGGAAGGAAGGAAGAAAGGAAGGAAGAAAGGAAGGAAGGAAGGAAGGAAGAAAGGAAGAAAGAAAGAAAGGAAGAAAGGAAGGAAAGAAGGAAGGAAGAAAAGAAGGAAGGAAGAAAGGAAGAAAGGAAGGAAGGAAGGAAGGAAGGAAGGAAGGAAGAAAGGAAGAAAGGAAGGAAGGAAGAAAGGAAGGAAGGAAGGAAGGAAGAAAGGAAGGAAGGAAGGAAGGAAGGAAG
>PVIH01020849.1:0-31256 GCA_004025045.1 Sigmodon hispidus | reverse complement strand
GGGCTGGGTGTGGCTCAGTGGTAGAGCCCCTGCCTAGAATCCCCCAGTGAGGGGCTGGGGTGTGGCTCAGTAGTAGAGCAGCTGCATATCATGAATAAGGCCTGGGTTCAATTCTGAGCCATAAAAACACAACAGTATGGAGAGCTTTGGCTGCTCAGACAGAGGTGGGTATGGGTTGTGCTTCAGACATAATAGTGGTGGCCTTTTAAAAACAGGCAAGACATGGAGAGAAATGGCTTAGAAATGGATCTAAAGATAGGATTCATAAGTGGCATCTTTGATTTTTGTCTGATCTGCTGAAAAAAATGGGATGCCATATTCTGCATCGAACAGATTGGCCTATTTTGTTCTGGACATGTGTTAGATTTGAGTTGCTTCTTAGACATCCTGGGAGAATAGTACAAGGTTTCAAATTAGGGGCTGGCCAGCATAACAGAGCATGGCTGTGGAGTGGCTGCAGAGCAGTGAGCAGGGGACGAACCAGGAAAAAGCCACCAGGAATTTTGTGAGATAGAAAGGTATTCAAGAAATTATGGTGCCTGGAAGCCAGGAGGACAAGGCTAAGGTAGCTATTTTTATTTACTAACTTTTTAAATATTTATTTATTTTGTGTGGGGCAGTGTAGGGGGAAGCACATGTGTCCCATCTTGGAGTGGGTTCTTTCTACCCTGTAGGGTATAGGGGTGGAACTCAGGTTTCCAGGCATGCTGTTAAGCACCTTTACTTAGTGAGCCATTGTTCTGCTGCATGGAAAGGCTGGGTTTGAGGGAAGAATGAGACCCTTTGGGTTTTGTTTGGCTGAATTTTACTTACTTATTTTGCTGGCTTTTGGCAGATTTGCTAGCTATGGGAATGAGGGGGTTCAGCACCTGTAGTTGAATAGTGAGTGCAAGTGTGTTGGGGGCAGAGTGTGTTGTGGAAGAAGAAGGCCAGAAGATGCAGCCAGGACAGACCAGGCATGTGAGGAGTCTGTTCAGGAAGAATGGCAGAAACAGCAGCAGCAAGTACAGGCTGGGAGGAGGAGGGGCCAAAGGTTTGGGGTTTTGTTGCTTTTCCCTGAGAGCTGTTGGAGTAGTAAAGCTGAAGGAAAACTCCTGAGATGAGTGTAGAAGGCCCCAAGGTGAGTAATCCACAGCAAAGAGGCAGGATTAGTTAGGATTAGTTAGTTAGGATTGCTTCCTGCTACAGGCCTCGGTGTGCTTCAACTGGGGCCTACTTCATTCATGAAGGTAAGAGAAATTAAGGGTCGTTTCTGCCTGAATTTGAGTCCAGGCCGAGCTACATGAGATCCTGTCTCACACCAAAACTAAGTTCTTTAAGACATATTAGACATACAAATGACCAGTTTTTCAGTTATAAGGCTATTTACTATTCTGGATACATTAAGTTTTAGCATTATATTAAAATGTACTGAAAGTGAATTCTTTGTGTTCAAAGACCTGCCAAAACTGTGTGTAAACCACCACTGGCCTGTGTTGGAATTTAGGAGGGCCTTTGAATGATCTGATCTGTGTAATTCCAAGAAGTCCTTGCAAGGTACTACTCTCCCTAGGTCTAGGTGTAGCTCTCTGTCGCCCTCTTCTGTAGGTAAATTGTAACTGCTTTCTTTAATTTTCTTAAATTTTAAAACCTGGATAAAGGGAATTTAATTTTAAATCAAAGCACACTGAGGTTCTTGGTGATTTCTTATTTTTTTAAAATAATAGTGGTAATTGTCCATGTTTACTCACTGAGCACCATTAAAATATAAATAAGTCAAGCTGGGCCCTGTGTGCATAGACTTGTACCCTCAGCTACTTAGGAGACTGAGTCACGAGGATCACAAATTCAGGTCCAGCCTGGGAACCACAACGAGACATTTCCTTATAATAAAAAGCCAAAAAAGGACTGGGAATGAAATGCCCTGGGTTCAATTCCCAGTATATGTGTCTCTATCTTGCTTTCTGCGTTTCTGTCTCTGTACACAACACCCCAAATATCTAAATATTGGTTTGACTATTTTAGATAGAATGAATCTTTTTAGAACTTTTCTTGAAGTAAAATTCCTTTATTATAATCGAAAGCTGTTTTTGATTGATTGATTATGAGACAGGGTCTCTCTATGTAGCTCTGGCTATTCTGGGATTTGTTATGTAGTCCAGGCCTATCTTGAACTCCGACATCCTGCCTTTGACTCCCAGGTGTTGGGACTAAGGTGTCCCATGCCATTATTTGTTGTTTTAAATTGTGGAATCAGGAGAATTCCAGAGTACTCTGGACCTAACTATGAATCCTGCATTCACAACCCAAGTCTTCCTCCAGGAAGGATGTGGCTGTGCCCCTTAGAAATCTGCAGAGTCACTCAGGGGTGTCACTGGGAGAAGGCAATTTAAGAATAGCGGCAGTGAACATATCAGATGGATTTGAAAAACAACTCCATTTCACAGCCATAGTCATTGGTAAACTTTTGACCAAGAACTGCTGTTTGCTTTGGAAATTGGCAAGAAGCAGCACGATTATGTGAAAGTAAGTTCCTTCACCCCATCCCACCCCCACCCCCAAACAGGGTTTCTCTGTAACCCTGACTGTCCTGGAATTTGATCTGGATCAGGCTGGCCTTGAGCTCTCAAAGATCCACCTGCCTCTGCCTCCTGAGTGCTGGGATTAAAAGTGTGCACCACCACCTCATGGCCAGTAGGTTTTTTATTTGAGTCTTGCTGCAACAAGGCTAAACAAAAAAGAAAAAATATATATTGCCATTTGATTGGCAGTGGCAGTGGATTTAAATGCTATTTCTGTGTTTTGTTTAGGGACTGCCTCAGGGACAGCCCATTTGCCTGTAGTCCTGGAGTTTCCTACTGGAACTTCTCTGAGTTAATTTGTTATTTAGATCTTTCTCATTCCCCCAATTCAAACAGCTGGGAAGAACCTCGCCTTTATAAAGAGCTGTTTGTGTTGGGGTGAGGAATTCCAGCAGGAACAGAGGGAAAACATTTTCCATGTTTAGTAAGAAACCCAAAGGCTCTAATGCCATGGCTGAATATGAATGTGCACAGCAGTTGATGGTGGTGACCAGTGGTGCTGGCTGTGCACGATACCAGTGATGCTGTTGAGTACTTGGATGTTCATGCTTATACTGGCTGATTGGAAGTGCATGGTGGTGCTGGATGGCTAAGTATGCACAGTGATGCTAGGTGACTGAAGAAGGATGCTGTTTTCTTATAAAGCTGTTCTGGCCTGATTGGAAGAATTCCACAGGTGTGTGTGATAGACCTTTAGTTAGTTTACATTTATTCTTGTAGAATAAATTGATCTCATCTGCATACTGACTTTATTCACTTTCTTGCTGACTAGAATTTTCTTGCGTAGATAGTAAACTAAAAAGTGTAAGCACAGGGGGCTGGAGAGATGGCTCAGTGGTTAAGAGCACCATCTGCTCTTCCAGAGGACCCGGGTTCGATTCCCAGCACCCACATGGCAGCTAACAACTGTCTGTAGTTCCAGTTCCAGGCAAACACCAAGGCAAATAAATAAATAAAAGTGGTTTAAAAAAAAAAAAAAGTGTAAGCACAGTTTATTAGAACAAATTTCGTTCGTTTGTTCCTTCCTTCCTTCCTTCCTTCTTTCCAGGTTTCATGTATTCAAAATAATTTTATAGCCAAAGTTAACCTTGAATTTTTCATCCTCTTGCCTTCATCTTTCAAGTATCAGAGACAGACACCATCTTGAGCTCTTGAGCAAATTTCTTAACTCTCCTAAGCCTCAGTTCTGTGTCTGCAGAATGTCTGTTGTTATAAGAAGTATGCCCTGTGGGTCACAGCTATAAGGCCTCCTGTATACTTTACACAGTGATCAGAAACATAAATGGTAATCCCAGCACTTTCAAAGATGAGGATTTTTGACTACCCTGGACTGTATAGCCAAACTCTGTCTCAAAACAACAAAATAAGATTAATCCAAAATTAATCCAGAACAGTTATCAGTGTGTGTGTATGTGTATACACGTGTGCACGCATCATTAAAGCTAGAAATAGAAGAAACAAAATGCAGGTTCTGTGTGAGACCTAGATGCTGCATTACCATGTATCAAGAATTAAACATGGAGGAATATGATGTTTGAAGATTTTATCCTGGGAGGAATCTGACAAATTTGCTGTATTTAGTTACAAGAAAGTTCGCCAAGGAGAACATCCATCTTCTGAGTCTTTTCTTGGTCGATATAAAGAAAGCTGAAAGATCTTGAGTTGCTTTCTACTTTAGTAACAGATCAGAGAGTCTTCAGTTTGGTGGCTGGGGAGGTGGCTCAGGTGGTGAGATGCTTACCATATAAATATGAATACCTGAGTTTATCACTAAAACTTATGTAGGAAAAGCCAGAGACAGTGGTATGTGTGTTTGTAGTCTCAGCCCTGGAGAGAAAGACAGGAGGATCCCTGAACTAACCAGCTAGCCAGTCAGGCCTAGTAAGCAAGCTGCAGACCAATAGGAGGCACTGTCTCAGAAACTAAGTTAGGGAGTGATGGAGGACTAGGCCAGGATTGACCTCTGGCCTTCAAGTAGGTATACACTCATGAATATGTATGTACATATTCCCTCCCCAGAAAGCTCCATCTGGATTAGGTCACATCAGTAACTATCTGTTCTTATGTAAGGAAAATGTAGTGTGTTTTTTTCCTCAAGTGTATTCCCCAGGCAGATATGATGTCTAAGCATCCTCTTAGACAGGTTTCCCCACAGTATTCTGTGTGTCTGACTGGGGTTTGTTCCTGCCCAGGCTGCCATCCTCTGCCTAGGCTTACTGAATTGAATTGGTGAGTGACTGGAATGTTCTTTCCCATGTAGGTCTCTGGGGAAGGAAGCTGGTGAGACCTGAGCCTTGCCACTAGCATTTAGTGACTCTCCTCACCTCTTCATCTCTTTTCCTTTTTTCAGTCTCTACTCCATGGCTCACTGATGCATAAATGGTGGCTATAGAACCTTGTGGTAAAGCACTCACTTACCACATATGCCCTGGAAATAGAAGTTAGGTGGTGTGAATGGCACTGTTTCTTTAGCTCTCCATATCACCTCTTTGTTACATGGGGGTTTCTACACATCTTCACTGCACTTCATTTAATTGTGCATCGTTGTAAAATTATATTTAATTTAGTGTTTTGTTGTGTATGTGTTTGTATAATAACTAATGAGAATGACTCTTTAAGCAAGATAACGTATACTTTGGATTGGTTGGAATTACCTTTAAGTGGTTTAGAAAGTCATCTTAATAGTTCAGATCCACTGTAGAGCTTGTCTAGGTGCTTGGTTTCTCTTGGTGCTGCACTTGTCACTCATGTGAGCTGGTTTTTACAGGGTGACCTGAAGGCTTACCTTCGTAATGAACAAGAGCATGTGCGAGGCGATTCACAGACCATGCTGCTGCAGAGGATGGCGTGTGAGATTGCTGCAGGGTTGGCAGCCATGCACAAGCTGCACTTCCTGCACAGGTAAATCTGATTGGGCACAGGCACACACTTTACATTGCTGCTGTTGCAGCTATCTAAGAAGTTGTGAGGTTTGGGAAGAGGGGCTGGGGATGGGAAGTAGCTTAGTTGGTAGACTGCTAACATGCCAGAAACTCTGGGCTTGATAAACTGGGCATAGTGGTACACATATTTGATCCCAGCACTCAGGAGGCAGGAGAATCAGAAAGAAGCTGAAGTACGCCCTCAACTACATAGTGAGCTTGAGGCCAACCTGGGATACATGAGACCCTATCTCGAAAACATCAAAACAAAAAACAAAAGCAAGAATGGAGGAAGGAAGGAAGAAACCAAACAGATCGGGTTGTAGTGTGAGCTTTCTCCTTAAAGAAGTATTGGTGAATCAAGGCAGAGTTGGGCTTCAGTTAAACGAATGCCAAGGAATAGCATGAACGTAGTCTGAATCTAGAACATAGTTGAGGAATTTGAAGCAGTATAAGCAAGTCTGCAAGCCTCAGAGTAGGGAGGGAGTGTACCTTGTTCCCTCCTGACCTCTTGCTCGTTGCATCCAGTCAGTCAGTTTTAGGCTTCTGATTATACCCACAGGCTCTCCTTATGTGTCTGTTCACAGTCCTGAGAAAGAGCTGTGCCTCTTTGCACTAGGTGGTGAACAGGCTGGCTTAAGAGTGTCAAGATTGGCTCTGAAGAGGCCTCTTCCTGTTTGTACACCATAGGCTTCCTTTTGTCTTAGCACAGCTGACTGGTCTGCTCCATGTTTATTCTCCTTTAAACTTTAGAGTTCCAACTTTTCAAAATAGATTTATTTCTTTATTTGTGTTTATGTAGAGTCGAGAACCCTGGCCAGAAGAGGGGGTCAGATTCTGTCTTGATCACTCTCCATCTTTGCTTGAGAATACCTTTGAGGCAGGAGCTCTTCTTAGCTGGCATTTTGTCAACTAGGCTGGAAACCTATGATCCCCAGTGATCCTCCTGTTTCGGCCTCAACCTCAAAGCTGGAGCTACAGGCGTGAGTGGGGCACTGGGCTTGAGATCTTAATTCCACTCCTCAGGCTTTCATAGCAAGGACTCTTAACCACAAGTAGTCTGTGCATCCAAATGTCTGTTGATACTGTATTACTTTCTAAGTCTCTAGGGAAATTTAGCAGGGTCTCTTTAGTTGAGTTTAAGTAACTCAGGTGACTCTTTATCCAAAAGGCATACTTGTTTAGAGATGTCTGTGAAGTTTTTGTTTGACTTTTCGAGACAGAGATTCTCTTTCTCTGTGCAGTCCTGCTGTTCTGGAACTTATTCTGTAAACAAGTAATTTGGCCTTGAATTCAAAGATTCACTGTCCTCAGTCTCCCAATTGCTGGGACTAAAGATGTATACCACCACTGCCTGCAAAATATTGTACTTATAAAATATAAGTCTTGGCAGCCAGGTGGTGGTAGTACATGCCTTTAATCCCAACACTCCAGTAACTGAGGCAGATGAATCTCTGAATTTGAGGCCAGCCTCATCAACAGTGAAAGTTCCAGAACAGCTGAGGCTATACAAAGAAACATTTTATTGAAAAACAACAAAAGAGGGGCTGGAGAGATGGCTCAGTGGTTAAGAGCACCATCTGTTCTTCCAGAGGACCCGGGTTTGATTCCCAGCACCCACATGGCAGCTAACAACTGTCTGTAGTTCCAGTTCCAGGCAAACACCAAGGCAAATAAATAAATAAAGTTTAAAAAAAAAAAAAAAAAAAGAAAAGAAAAACAACAAAAGAAGTCTTGGGCTAGAGAGATGGCTCAAAGGTTAACACTGTTCTTTCAGAGGACCCAAGTTCAGTTTCCAGCACCCACATCAGGAAGCTCACAACTGTGTGGAACTCCACATCAGGGGATCGGACTTCCTTTTCTACCCTCAGCACTCCCACACACACATGGTCCACGCATACACACAAAGTTTAAGAAAATAAATATATTAAAAAAATTTTGAAAGATAAAAAGCAAGTCTGAGAATGATTTATTTTTAGTATGAGCCTTTTGTTTATTCATTCATTCACTCACTTATTTAACTATTTACTTGTTTATTAGAGAACCCTTGGTTTGTATTTGGGGGCATGATGAGCAGTTACAGTTTCTTTTATATGTTCATTATTACTTTAGGGTTGAAAAAAACAAACGGAACTAAACTGTTTCCTCTACATCTATTTCTTTTTTTTTTTTTTTTTTTTTTTTTTTTTTTTTTTTTTTTTTTTTTTTTTTTTTTTTTTTTTTTTTTTTTTTTTTTTTTTAAAACTTTGTTATTTATTTATTTGCCTTGGTGTTTTGCCTGAAACTGGAACTACAGACAGTTGTTAGCTGCCATGTGGGTGCTGGGAACCGAACCCGGGTCCTCTGGAAGAGCAGACAGTGCTCTCAACCACTGAGCCATCTCTCCAGCCCCGAACATCTATTTCTTGATTGATTTGTAGTAGTAAACAAATTCTTTTGGTAAAGTGTTCCTAAATTATGAAAGGTGGACTGGAGGAGAGAAGGCACATTGGCTGACAGTGCAGAGGACCAGTTCAGTTCCTTGCACCTATATCAGGCAGCTCATCAGCACCTGTAACATTACTTTTGGAGACTTCAGGACCCTCTTCTGGTTGACGTAACCTCACACACATAGAAGCATAATTATAACAAAGTTTTAAAGTATCCCATCAAAATTAGCAACATGAAGTTTCCAGAGTTGGCTAGAAAGTGTGCTGGAAGTCCTGTACGCCACCATTGTTAATTTTTTGCTCATGGGAGAGACACACACTCACTGCTAGGTGCCACACAGAGTTTATTTTAGGGAGTTCGGATATCTGGAGAAGGGGCAGGGTTGGGGGAGAGAGAAAGAAAGAAGAAAGGAGGGCTGGACAGATGGCTCAGCGGTTAAGAGCACCGTCTGCTCTTCCAGAGGACCCGGGTTCGATTCCCAGCACCCACATGGCAGCTAACAACTGTCTGTAGTTCCAGTTCCAGGCAAACACCAAGGCTAATAAATAAATAATAAAAATAAATAAAGTTAAAAAAAAAAAAAAAAAAAAAAAAAAAAAAAAAAAAAAAAAAAAAAAAAAAAAAAAAAAAAAAAAAAAAAAAAAAAAAAAAAAAAAAAAAAGAAAGAAAGAAGAAAGGAGGAGGAAGAATAGAAGAAAAGGGTCCACTGCCACATGTTGTTTCTTTCTAAGAGAGTGGGTAGGCACAGATCTACATAGCCACACCTTGGGGCTCGACCTGCCGGCAGCACCATTCTACTGTGAGGCAAACGTGCAAGGCATGTCTGGAACACACTTACAACCGTGTTCTTACAGATGACAGAGCTGTCATAGCCAGTAGCGTTTTCTCATGCTTCTTTAAGGAAAAATCTTAAGAGACTTGAAAACAAATAAAGATAAATCATATGATTTGGATGATATTCAAGAGCAAAGACTCAAGGTACAAAAGAGCCTGGAACCATCGACAGCTGTTACATTCTGCTTTTTAAAATAATTACTTTGGCTTGGGTAGGTGATAGTTTGGTTGGTAAAGAGCTTACGGGACCAAGTTTGACCCTATGTTTTTTATTTATTTAATTTATTGTACAAAATATTTATCTTTTTTTTGAATATGTGTATGAGTGTTTGCTTATACATAGGTAAGTGTACCCCACACGTGCATTGGCTTCAGAGTTCAGAGAGGGCTTTGGGTCCCTGGAACTAGAATTATTGGCAGTTGTGAGCCACCACCTTGATGTTTGGAAGAAACCCAGGTTCTCTGCCATAGCAGCAGGTGCTTTTTTAACTACAAAACCATCTTTCCAGTCCCAGTCCCTGTTTTATTCATTCATTCATTCACTTATTTAATGAAAGCCCTTGTGGGGTTGCAAGCTTGTAATCCCAGTGCTGTGCCAGCAGATATGGATGGGGAGTGGGGTTGTAAGACAGTGTCTTGGGAACAGCACCTGAGGTTATCCTCTGGCCTCCACATGTATATGCATGCATAGCTGCACACTCAGTGCCCACATACACACAACACATAAGCACACACCACACACTCACGCACATACACAAGCTGTTTGATATAAAGTCTTGTGTGGGGCAAACTTCTGTTCTTTATAAATTCGTCTTGTGTGGGTAGCCTTCCATATGGCATTATTTTAAAATTGAGATGTAGAATATTGGTTGACTCAGAGGACTTGGTTGAAATAGACCAGTCCACCTGTCTAACCCAAAGTTGTTCTTATGTTGAAAACTGATCTAGTAAATTACCCCAGTTAAAATTTCTTTTTATATAATGTTTAAAGAGAACTTTATCTCAGGGTCTCAGGCAGCCTGTGTTCTAGAGGTGGCATACACAGCGTTTCTGAAGGCCGTGTGAACAGCACATGCTGCTGTTATCTTTTCACAAGTGACCCAGAACCTAGGATCCCCTGTTCTCCACTTTCAAGGTCTCTTGAACAGCAAGGTACTATTGAGTCACTTTGGTGGGCAGTGTATGTGCTCAGGCTGGCTAAGCAGCTAGCTTGTTAGCCAATAGGAGCATTCACCCATGAGATAACATACCAGGGAGCCTTTTCTGGACTGACCTAGCTAGTCTTTAGTTGTTGTTTTGTTTTGCTTTGTTTTGTGTTTTTTTTCTTCTTCCGTTCTTTTTAAGACAGTGTCTCATTGTATAGTCCCAGGTGACATGGAACTCAGATCATCAGCCTCTGCCTCATGAGCTAAGGCGTACACTACCACACCAGCTAAAAAGATCTTTTAAAAGGAGAGGGAAAAAAAAAACCATACTGTACCCAGTGGTCGTTAGGCCAAGACAAAAGAATTACAAGTTCAAGGCTAACCTGGGCTACATAATGAGATCCTGCCTGAGACAGTCAAACTAATTACCCCAGTATTGCTTGAAAGGGCAGCAAATGGGAGAGCCAGACATTCACAAGTGTAGGCTCCAACTGTACTGTAATGGCTGAGGGTGACTAGGCTGGTTTACAGGAAGGATGTCTGTCTGTGTTATCTTAAGTATGAAGGTGCACTTTAGTATGTTCTTCTTTGTATATTTGTTTTGGTGTGCACACTGTGTAGAAAGACTGTGTCTACCAGTTTGTTAATCTGTACTGCCTGGAAGGGGAGAGGGAAAGGAGAAAGACTTAAAACAAACTTAGCAAACAAGTCTGTACTTTAGAAGGAGCCCAGCACACTTACTGCCCAGTTAATGTGGCATCTGTGTGCAGCTCAGTTGATAGAACACTGGCCTGGTATCCTCCAGGCCTTGGATTTATCCCAAGCCCCAAGTAAACCAGGTATGCGTGCTTGGGAGTCTGAGATTTGGGAGGTGGAGGCAGATACGACCAGAATGGTCAAGGTTTTCTTTGGCTACATAGAGAGTTTGAGGCCGTTCTGAGCCACATGAGACTCAGTAAATCAAAACACACATCACTACTAGTCTGTCTATGTCTTACAAAAGTTAACATCCCTCTGTAGAAAATCATTTATATATAAAGCATTAGATGTTGCATCTTTCTGGGCTGGACTAGGGCAGGCCCCCTGAGAAAATTAGCATTCCTGGTGGAAAGTGCTAGCTCCCTTCTTAACTAGCACTTGGGCCACTGATTACAAATGTGTGCCAGCTTTCTTTGATCCTGATCCAGTATGGCTTTTAGTCTAGACTTGGGTCTGGGAATGTTGTCTCGTGGTAGTTAATCCTGGTGACACTGCGTTTTAGCAAAGCTGTCTGGTTATGGTACAGGTCCTAGGCACAGGAACCTAAGGGGATAGGGCAGAAACCTCATGGTCCCCCTCTGAAAAGTGGAGTCTCAGCTCACATTTCAGGGAGGCTCATCAGACATGCACTACCTCCTAGGATACTACCATTCTCAGCCCACCCCAGGTCTGCTGCCTGCTGTGTTTTGTTTAGGGATAAGGAAGTGCCTTCCCTCCCCACAAGAGATTCTATTCTAGGATGCATTTGATGAGAGCCATCAAGGCCTTGCCCTAGACATAGTCCCTTGAAAACTGAGGTTGGCCTTGGTTTTAGGTAACATTTTTGGTTTTGTTTAGATTTGGCTCATTTTGTGTTTAGTCAGTGCTGAGGATGGAATTCAGTGCCTCATATATACCACTGAGCTGTATCTTTAGTCTCTCATTGAGGGGGTCTAGGTTGGGACTTTATAACTCAGCCATGCCCCAACCTAGGTTTGGTGTTAGACTTTGTCAAAGCATCCTTCTTTCCTTATATGTTTGGGTTCAGCCTCCATTCTTGGGTTCCACTAGAGTTTCATTCCCTGGGCTTAGACTCCAAGCTGGACATGGAGTATGGCCCCTAGAGTAGTACTTACTTCTGCTATTATACTCCTCCCAGAGTCAGAACCCTGGACAGGTTGGTGTCCAGTAGCCAGAAACTGCTTATTGAATATTTAACCTACCTTTGCAGTAATGTACAAAATGTGAGACTAAACTAGAGGCAGTAGAGACCCATCGAGGCTGGCTGTCCTACTTAGTCCTGATGCTGGACAAGTCCAAGGCAAAAGCCACCCAGTAGGCTTTATTCCATCCCATCACCAGTCCCAGAAAGTTCAGCCAGCAGTTGCAGACAGTCTGTAGGCACTGTCTTCTATATATAGTCAGAATTTCACAGTGGAAGAATTCTGCATTCCAGAGCCAACTGGATGTAGTAGGTACTGAGTAATGTGGTATTGCTCGGCCAGCAAGGATAGACCTAATAAGCAGAAAAAGGGCCATCAGTGCTCTAAGAAAGCCCTGCTTTCCCCCACCCCCAGATTTCTTGATATAATGCTGGCACATCTAAGTTTGACAGCATGATGGACATGGCACTTCAGAGCCTCAATGTTTGTGGCTGCTGCAAACAAATAGTGAGGGGAACAAAGAGGGTCTGCTGGGGTTGGGGTGGCTAATTCTCCTCTCCTGGGCTTCACAACTGTGAGTCTCCTTTGATTCCTCTGAGCATATTTCTTCTGTAGAGTTGGGGATCTATTTTACCCAGAAGCACTGTTACCAAGATTGAATAAAAATGTGAATCAAGCTCCTGGGAAGAGTATTTAATAGCTCTTAGGAACCTGGCTCCCTGTCTTCTCTCTCCCTATCAAGAGCTTGATCACTCTGCTTCCTATAGATAGAAACTTGGCATAGGTTAATTTGGAACTGTCCTTGGTTACTTTGAGCCATTTGCCCTAGAGAATCCTGTGGATAGGCAGACTGTGATGTGTAGCTGCTGCCCAAGTTAAAAACAATGTGACTTGGAACCCTTGAGCCTGCTGCCAAATGAAGTGACCTGCCAGTGCCTTCTGAGAACCAGGCAGGGCTAGAGCTTGGGCAGCCTCGTCACCAGACCTGTTTTTCAGCTTTGAAGGAGAATACTGGCTGCATTTGTGTAGCCTTGACGTCAAGTTGCACACTATCACCTTGTGTTTTTCTGTTCTGTAGCTTTGCACATTAATGGGTGCAAAGAATACTTAGTGATAGCATTTGGAGGTTGATTACATCATTACCTTGAATCTAGATAGCAGTCCTAACATTTAAAAACATTCTGTGCACATTTTTTATTATGCTCCTGTAATCCTCCTGTTTCTGTGCACACACACTAGAGTAAATTTAACAACAACAACAACAAAAAACAGGTTAGAGGGTTCTGTATTGTTAACAGTGAAGTCAGAAAGTGTTTAAAGTTTTCCCAAAGGCTCAAAGGCTTGGTGATGGAATACCATGCAAATCACCACACATAAGCAGCATAGAGAGCCAGCCACTCAGTACAGCTGAACCAGCATTACACTCAGAGTGGCCATTGAGATCCAACAATGCAAGGTACAATGTTGCTGCCTCCCACTGCTGCCCCTTGTAGCTGTGATGATGAGGGGATGAAACCACTTCACCTGCTAGCAAAGTTACTACTTCCTGCCTCTGCCCACTAATAAATAAGAAAACTGGGAGGAAAAGGCTTTTTTTTTTTTTTTTTTTTTTAAAGAGAGAATCACCTGGGTAGTGAGGGCATTGTAGCCAGCCACATTGGGCAGCTCACAGCCATCTAGGAGATCAGACACCCAGTTCTGACCTCTGAGCATTTAAACTCATGTGCACAAACCCACACATAAATAGACACTTCTACACATAAATTAAAAAATAATAATAGAATATTTTACAATTTTTTAAAAAATAAAACCAACAAAAAAGAAGGGGGAAGTTTTTACTTATTGAAGGATGTTTTTTGTGATGGGTGTAGGATAATACGTGTGTATAGTCTGGAAGACAGTCTCTTATCTTGTTTTTCCTGTCCATCCATTTTATGTGAGACAGTGTCTTGCTGGCCAGGAACTCACCAAATAGGTTAGGCTGGCCTCCTGTCTCTGCCTCCCCAGCTCTGGGTTTACAAGTGTATACCATCATGTTCAGCCTTTTTATCTGAGCTCTGGGGATTGAACTCTGATCCTTATGATTGCAAGTCTAGCACATTAGGTACAGAGCCATCTTTCAACCCCTGAAAGTACCAGTTTTACAAAAATAAACCTGTTCTTCAAGCAGATCCTGTCTATAAACTGTACATGGTGATTGACAGTGTACTCTTCTTTTCCCCTCAGAAGGTAGAGTGGGAAGAGGCAGGTTCTTGGAGATGGTCTGGTACTAGTGCCTGCATAGCTTTGAAAAGTGAGGGAGTCGGGTGGGGCTTTTAGACCTTCGGAGTCATACCTTCATTAATAAATTCAGAGATTGTTTCTAGCCTCCAGTTGTAAAGAAAATTCAGGCAATTTTGTATTTCAAAGTTCTTTCTGAGTTACTCTTTAAGTACTGTGATCCAAGCTACTGATGTAGGTATGTTCAGTACTTAAGCAGTGATCTTAGTTTTGTGCCTAAAATGTGGTTAGGAATGTGAGATATAACTCTTAAACTATAGAAAAAACACAGTGACACTAATTACTCAGCCGAGAGCTGATGACACATTGGTTTCTAAAGGAAGCCTCCTACCTGTGGCAGTTCTGTGTGGGGAGTTCAGGCTGTAGATCCTGTTCTTACTCTGGCCTTCCTCCTCCCGTTCACAGTGATCTGGCCCTGCGGAATTGTTTTCTCACCTCCGACTTAAATGTCAAAGTGGGTGACTATGGAATAGGATTCAGCAGATACAAGGTAAGCAAAGTTGCACCTCTGTCTTCTTAACCCACTTAGTGTCAGCCAACAAATTTGGTCAGAAAATGCTACTTGTGCTTGAAGAGGAGGTGAGTCTCGGTCTTTGTGACATGACCTTCCTAGAGCAGGGTCTGTCTCTGGCCTTTTCATGGTGCCATTGGCTTCTGTGGTCTAATCAATGGCTTTATGCCAAGGTTTTGTGACAACTTTCGAAAGAGTGTTTAAAGACATTTGTAATTCAGTGTAATTGTTTCAGTTTGACTGAATAATATTAAAAAACTAAATACTTTAATTGTGTACTTACTTATTTCATGTGGACATGTATGTTTGTGGGCATGTGCATGCCAAGGACTTGTGCATGGAAGTCAAAAGACAATTTAGAGAAGTTGGACTCACATGGAAGACTTCTTTTTCTACTATGTGGGTCCAATACCAGGACGGAATTCAAGTTATCAGATAACTGCCTTTACCTCTTGAGCCATTTTACTAGCCCTGTGCAGCAAGATTTATAGTTAGCATGTGGGCAAAATGGCAATTAGTATTTGTAGAGCAAAGCACACATGTCATATAGATGTTTCTCCACTACAGTCAGCAAAACTGCAGCACGAGCTTGATAAAGGTGATTCTTAATGGTTCTGTTCTTTTTAAACTGTTATAAATATACTACAAAGAAAATAAATTAGTAGATTAGATTTTCATTTGTTCTCTGAGCTCAGCTGAACAAGGACATGGACAAAGATACTGCTGAGGCTCGAGAGACGGCTTAGTGGTTAAAGCACTTGGTGTTCTTGCAGCAAAGGACACAGGTTCAGTTTCCAGAACCCACATGTAGGCTCACAACAGGCTGTAACTCCAGCTCCGGGGGCTCTGACACCCTCTTCTGACCTCCTCTGGACTTGGACATGTACATGGTGTACATACATGCACTCAGACAAAATATTCATACACATGAAACTAAATTAATTGTATCTTTAAAAAGGGGAGGAGGTTATTGCTGCAATGCCCATTGTTTTTTAAGCAGCAACATAAAGATAACATTTAACTGTCATTTAGTGGGTTCTTGTGAGGACCAGAGATGTGATGCTTTCAAAACATGTAAATTTAGGGTGCTGTCCTGTCCAAGCAGTAGCTTTAGTGTCTGAAGCATGTAGTGTATGCTGGGAAATTGTTGCTGGCGTTACCTTTCCAACCCTTACAAAGGTGGTTGGCTTTGTGCAGCCTTATTTCCAGCTAAGGGAGAGGGCTCCTAGTGTCTGGAGCTCACCTGTCCTAACACCCCACCACTGGTAAGTAGGAGGACCACCTGTAGCATCAGCTGTGGGAGCCAGCACAGTCCTCAGTGCAGAAGGCCAGCCCTTGCTAAAGGGGACTGAGCATGGTTTAGAGACCTGTATAAGAGCCTTCAGACCTCAGAGGAATACCTCCTGGCCTTCCTTCCTTCCTTCCAGAAGTCTCCTTCCTGCTGCCATTCCCTCCTCCCCCTGCTGTGTTTTTGTTAGAGTGTGTGTTTTTTGAGAATGTTTTGCTCTTACACTATCAAGCTCCCTTACATAAAATTCACCTGAACGCTGTTTGTGACCATGCAGGAGGATTACATTGAGACCGATGACAAAAAAATTTTTCCCCTGAGATGGACTGCTCCAGAATTAGTGACCAGCTTTCAAGACAGACTCCTGACTGCAGATCAGACTAAATACAGTAATATCTGGTAGGTATCTGCTGTGCCATTTTGTTGGTTTCCTTAGCAAAGAGACTTCCTTCTCTTAGAGTATAAAAGTCATTTTGTTAGGACGTAGGAGGCAGAAGAACATATCATGTGCCATAGCAATGGTAACAATTTTGAATATTGCTTCTTTTGTCCATTTTCTTTTACTAAAACAAAACTATGTCTGTTTTACATTTTGTGCCCGCACAGGGCCTGAAATATAGTGGGTGCTTAATCTTGACTGAAGTGAATGAAGAAGCAAAAGGGTTTGGACTGTGATGTGAGACTGATTTTTTAAATAGGAGTCATTTCAAAGGATGCTAACATGTGTCCAAATCTTAGACTTGACAGTGTCATGGTTTTCTTACTGATAGCAACATTTTGGGGGTGTTGTTCTTGTGCTTACTGTTTGTTTTCCTTGTCTTACCTTTGCTTTGAATTGCTGTCCTTTTTTAGCTGTTTTCCTGTGCATTCTACACCTGTACTTTTATCAGTTATCCTAGAAGTTACATGTGTGAACTTCACAGACCTTACTCTGACTTTATTTCCTAACCTCATTTTTGTCTAGTACAAGGACTTAAAACATTTCATGGCTGTGTAGCTTTGCAGTCCCCACATGTAAGGAAACATGCACACACAGTAATTATGTGCCATTGTTGGATATTCTAATCCCCCGCTCCAACAAAAAACATGTTACCTTTTGGATTTTGGTTTTTTAAGACAGAGTTCTTCTGTGTAGCTCCGGTTGTTCTGGAAATAATGCAATAGACCAGGCTGGCCTTGAACTCAGAAATCTGCCTGCCTTTGCCTCCCGAATGCTGGGATTAAAAGGATGCACCACCACACCTGGCTAATGTATTACTTTTTAACATCAGTGTTCATTTAGATTTACCACATAACAAACTGCTTTCTGTGTGTTTCTTTTGTTCATTTTTGTGTTTCATCTCAGACCTTTCTCTGTGGTTATGCTGCTTCTATTTAAACTGTGTCCTTTCTGGTTCACTTCAGTGAGGCCTGCTGAAAACAGACTTGCCTGTTGTTCTCATCCTGTAAATGCATTTTTACTTGATTACTTCCCCAGCATGTTGAGGACGTCATTCTACTCTCCCCTGGCTTCCATTGTTGCTTTTGTGAAGTCACCTGTAAGTCTTCCCAAGCTTTCTGAAGGTGATGTGACATTTGCTCTCTAGCTGGCTTAACACTCTTTCCTGACCTTTTTTTCTCTTCTCTATTTTATATTCCTGTGATGTTTGTTGGTGTGGATTTATATGAGTTTGGATTGGTGCACCCACTCCTGCTTGTTTATTTTGTTTTCTAAATCTGTAGTTTAATTAAGTGCATTGGTTCTAGAAAGTTTTTAGCCCTTATCAACTTCAAATGCTGCCTCTGTTTATGTTCTCTCCTTTTGGAAGGCTAACGTGTACTGTTGATTCCTACTCTGTCTTATATCTCTTAATTGATCCTCTGCATTTCACCCGTTCAATTCTAGAACATGTGCTCCATCCACTATTTCTCTTTTTTAATAGTTTATTTTTGTTTTGCATGTGTGTCTGTGTGAAGGACTCAGATCCTCTAGAACTGGCTTTACAGACGATTGTGAGCTGCTGTGTGGGTGCTGGGAACTGAACCCTGGTCCTTTAGAAGAACAGCCAGTGCTCTTAACTGCTTAGCCATCTCTCCAGCCTCTAATTCTTTCTTTCTTTTTTTTTTTTTAAATATTTATTTGTTATGTATACAGTGTACAGAGGAGGGTACTGGATCTCATGGTTGTGAGCCACCATGTGGGTGCTGGGAATTGAACTCATGACCTCTGGAAGAACAGTCAGTGCTCTTAACCTCTGAGCCATCTCTCCAGCTCCTATTTTTAAGATTCTCTCGTCAGCCAAGTCTATTCTGTTAAATCTCTCTGTCAGGTTTTATAGATTTTTATTTTAAAAGTTACCAGGTTTTTTTTTTTATAACTGAATTGGGATCTGTGTCAGATTACTGGAGTGAGTAACTCCTTCTACTTCTGGATAGAGCATTGTCTCCTCTGGTTTTCGGTATGGTGAGAATCCGTGGCACTCTAGACTGAGACACACTTCCCCCAGAGGACCTGTATTTGCCTCTCTGTATACTTGGGTATTTTGCCACATACAGCACACTAGTCTGGCACAGCGTTGCAGAATGAGCTTGAAATGTTTTTCACTCAGATAATGTTCAAGGCTGACTCTGGATACTTTGTAGGTCAACCCCTTAGTCACTGTTCTCTCCCTGTCTGGCAGCTTGCCTTTTAGGAGCTGGCTTATACCTGCCCTGAAGCAGAATCTTCCTGTGGGACACCTTCCCTGCGTAGACCCAGAGCTTTGGCCTGCTCAGCATGTCTTCTCCCATGGCCCCTAGAAACCACACAAAGAAGCCTAGGTGCTTGTATAGATGCCCTGGGGCTATATTCACAGTTCTTAAAATTCTAGCTTCATCCTGGAAGTTCCTGCCTTCTTACCCACCTTATATTTCTTCAAGAAGATGTTTTTTATGCTTCACTGCCATTTTTATTGTACTTAGGATGATTGACATGAAAACAGAGCCTGTGTTTCCCAAGGCAGAGTTGGCTCTGCTGCTGGCGGCAGTGCTAGGTTCCGCCATACTGCTCATGCTCTGTCACACTGGGGGAGAAAATGTGAGAAGGCTTCTGTCACCTTCATTGTAAGAGAGATAGCTCTCTCTTTTTTTGGTCATTGGGATATTATTTAAGAGCTGTTTTATCCTGATCTTACTAATAAATAACCACTTTCATGAATATCTTGTCCATATAGTTGCTGATGCTACAAACAAAAATGAGGTTGTTAGAGACTTCAACATGACCCTCTCTTGCTTTCCACAGGTCACTGGGTGTGACACTCTGGGAACTCTTCAGTAATGCTGCTCAGCCTTATGCAAACCTTTCCGACCTGGATGTTCTCAATCAAGTCGTTAGAGAGAGGGACATGAAACTCCCGAAGCCCCCGCTGGAGCAGCCTTATTCTGATAGATGGTTGGTAGCTTTTTTCTGCTTTGTAATCTACAAAAACAAGGAAGGGGACTAGGGAGACAGCTCAGACAGGGCAGTGCCTGCCACTCAGGTAGGAGAACCTGAGTTCATATCCCCAGCACTTGTGTAAAATGCTGAATGTGGTAGTGTGTCCCTTCTTTCCATACAGGAAGATTCCTGAGGATTGATGACCCAGTTAAGTCAGCCTAGCTAAATCGGTGAACTCCGGGTTCAGTGAGAGACCCTGTCTCAAAAATAAAATGGAGACTTAATTGAGGAAGACCTTTGTAGTTGAGCAAGACCAAATGTAGACCTCTGGCTTCCATGAACACCTGTTGGGACTTTACGTGTCACACACACTTAAAATATTTAAAATGAAAGTAAATAGAAACTCAGGGTAGGGCTGTACATGTCATGTGGTGATGAGCTCTGGCCTAGCACACACAAGGTCTTGGCTTTTATTCCTGGTATTTGACAAAAGTGTTAAGAAAAACAGGAGAATGTGGGGTTACCAGGATGGCTCAGGGGCAAAGGTGCTTACCACCAAGCCCAGGGACCTGCACTTAGTCTCTGGGACCACACAGGGAAGAAGAGAACTGAGCTCTTCAGAGGGCCCTCTGACCACACAAGTGCCATGGTGTATCCCTCACCTCACTAAATAAGTAAATATTTAGAAAAAAGAGGAGAGGGGGCTGGAGAGATGGCTCAGCGGTTAAGAGCGCCGTCTGCTCTTCCTGAGGACCCGGGTTCGATTCCCAGCACCCACATGGCAGCTAACAACTGTCTGTAGTTCCAGTTCCAGGCAAACACCAAGGCAAATAAATAAATAAATAAATAAAGTTTTAAAAAAAAAAAAAAAGAAAAAAGAGGAGAGAATGTGGCAGACCGTTTCAGAATTCGGTGGTCTATAAGATGGGGCTTTTAAGCACCGTATATGGAAGAAAGGGGTACTCACAGAGTTCTGGCCCTCTTTAAATATTTACACACAACAGGATTGGTGACAGAGGGAAAGGTGTTTTTCTTTTTTCTTTCTTTTTAAAGATTTATTTATTTATAATGCATACAGTATACAGAAGAGGGAACCAGATGTCATCATAGATGGCTATGAGCTACCATGTGGTTGCTGGGAATTGAACTCAGGACCTCTGGAAGAACAGTCGGTGCTCTTAACCTCTGAACCATCCCTCCAGCCCCAGGACAGGTGCCCTAGTGAGCACCTTTGGGTCCCACCCACCCACAAATGCATAAATGAGAATAGAAGGGGCGCTTGTCAGGAAGAACAGGACAAGAGAGGTTAGGATGGGTATGTGAATATGACCCTAATACAGTATACGTCTTTTGAAAAAAATGTCATAGTGAAACCTTTATCGTGTATAATCAATAAATGCTAATAAAAATGTTAAAACTAAGCATATTCAAACTAGAGCACAAATCAGTTTGTGCTTTTTAAAAAAATTCTTTGCATATTCTTAGAATGCTATCAAAACATTAATAAAAATTTAAAGCCCCAGGCTGGAGAGATGACTCAGTGGTTACGAACACTGGCTGCTCTTCCAGAGGTTCTGAATTCAATTCCCAGCAACCACGTGGTGGCTCACAACCATCTGTAATGAGATCTGGTGCCCTCTTCTGGCATCTAAGCATATATTCAGTCAGAACACTGTATACATAACAAAGACTTATTTAAAAAAAAAAAAAAATTTAGAACAGCAACCAAAAAAAATTATTTTATGGGATGGTTCTTATAAGAATATGTGATCCAGCAGACAGCTTGCAGCTGGATACTGTGACGTGTCCTGAAAACAAAAGCAAAAGAATGAATGCGTGCATCTCATGTTCTTTTTTTTCCACTTGTCCCATATCTACTCTGAGTTAAGCCCTGACATGGCTGGCAGTGATTGGGGTGTAGAAATCTTGGTGGGAAAGGCCATGTTGAGTTGGCTCTTAAGTAAGGTTATTTCTTCCTCCGTTCATTAATTGTTCATTGTGTGCCTCTTAGGTATGAAGTGTTACAGTTCTGCTGGCTGGCCCCTGACAAGAGGCCAGCCGCAGAAGATGTGCACCGACTGCTCACTTACCTGCGGATGCAGAGCCAGCGGGACTCAGAGGTCGACTTTGAACAGCAGTGGACTGCTCTCAAGCCAAACACCAACAACAGGGATGCATCAAGTAGTGCCGCCTTCCCCATTCTTGACCACTTTGCCCGGGACCGGCTAGGTCGGGAGATGGAGGAGGTCCTCACAGTAACAGAGACCAGCCAGGGGCTGAGCTTTGAGTATGTGTGGGAGGCTGCCAAGCATGACCATTTTGATGAGCGAGGTCGGGGTCACCCAGATGAAGCCTTGTCTTACTCCAGCATGTTCTTCCCCGTTGAAGTGTTTGAGAGTTCACTTTCAGACCCTGGCCCTGGCCAACAATCTGACAGTGGCCAAGAGGTTCCCCTGAGGGCCCCTGGGGTGGTCCCTGTGTTTGATGCCCACAACCTATCTGTTGGAAGTGACTATTACATTCAATTGGAAGAGAAAAGCAGTAGCAATTTAGGGTTGGATTATCCACCTGCACTGCTAACAACTGAAGTGGATAATCCAGAAAGGGTTGGAGCTGAGGCACCCCAGCTTAGCACCATCAAGAACCTCACATCTGAGGAGCCCAGTCCAGATGACGATTTCTTCCAGAGCAGTACTCACCCCAAAGAGCCTAGCTCTGCTGAGGACTCACGTGCTGCCAGCATCCCTGGGAGCCCTTTCAACATTTTCAGTGACCTTGACAGAGCAGATGGCTTGCCCTGTCATCAAAAAATATTTGATTTAATGGAACTAAATGGAGTTCAAGCTGACTTTAAGCCAGCCACCTTGAGTTCGAGCCTGGATGACCCCAAAGACACCTGCCATTTCGACAAAGAAAAGTCCTGTAAGCTTTTCGACCAGGACCCTCTGTGCTTATCAGAAAGTGTTTTGCACCAAGATCATTTTGATCCACTGAGTGTTGAGGAATTGTCAGAAAACTTTTTATTTCTTCAAGAGAAGAACCTTCTTAAAGGCTCACTGCCTAGCAAGGAGCCAGTGAACGATCTTCAAACAGAACTTAAGAATGCAGGTTTTACCCCCACACTGTTAGAGTCATCCCAGAGAGACTCTCTGAGTTCTGAAGTTCAGTTTCCTGAGAATACACTAGGCTTTACCCTGTCACAGGAAAACATGAGCAGAGAGAATGAAGGTACAGGTGTCACACTTCAGGTCAGCACATCACAACAGGGCTCCCCAAAAGTGCAGGTACCTCTGGCCTCAGACACAGAAGAACCATCTCCTAATGGCCCCTTAGATTCAATTCTGAGGCCAGGAGAAACCAAATCCTTGGCAGATGTCAGAGTCTCTGAGGACTCGGTCTGCCTGGACCTAAGCTCCGACCCTATGACTGCTCCAGATGAAACCCCTTCTACCAATGCCAAAACTCATGATGAGGGTGACATCACTGACCAAAGGAAGGAGGCCTTGAATCTAACCAAAAGAGACTCTGCCCTTGTGAATGATGGTCTTGCTAGTCAGGGTAGCACGAGTAATAGTCTTCCAGAATCCAGACAAGTTTTACAAAATCAGCCATTTTCAGAAGACCTTAGTGGCAGCTTAGTGGAGAAAAGCTCTGAAGCTGTGGAGACTTTAAATAAACTTAATTACAAGGCTGCCCCCAAGGATGCAGCCTTGGCATCCGCCCTCTCCTCAGACTCCACCAGCCAAGACAGCCTCTTAGAAGACAGTTTGTCAACACCCATCCCCACCTCAGAGCAGTCTGTGGAGACACCAGACTCCCTGGATTCAGTGGATGTCCATGAAGCATTGCTAGAGTCCCTAGGCTCCCAGACCCCTCAGAAACTCTTGCCCCCTGATAAGCCTGCAGACAGTGGCTATGAAACAGAGAACCTGGAGTCTCCGGAATGGACCCTGCACCCTGCACCTGAGGGTGCTGCTGATTCAGACATGGCTGCAGCAGGTGACAGTGGCCAGAACAGTTTGCCTCCCAACCCAGTCATTGTCATCTCAGATGCAGGTGATAGCCATAGGGGTGCTGAAGGTCCCCCTCAGAGCTTCACACTTGGTACCCAGAGTTCGTACCGAGACTCTGCATACTTCTCAGACAATGACTCAGAGCCAGATAAGAAGCCTGAGGAGGTCCCAGTAACATCTGCCTCTGCCCTGGCCTTGGTAGAAGGCCAGTCCCCACCTGAGCCTGTTGTCCCAGAGGAAAACTCTGACATTGGAGACAGCTGTCTAGAAACCCCACAGAACAAGCCAGATCAAAGTCCAGAGTCTGCTTTTCAGAATTCTTGTCACTCAGAGCTGCAAGACATGTTGCAGCCCACACTGGTTGATGCTTCCAGAGAGACATTTCCTGTGGATGATGAAGCCAGCAGCCCCTTGAGCTTGGTGAATTCAGAACTTAGCAGCTGTGATGACCTGGAGACACAGGAAGAGCGCCCATGCACTCTTGCCTCTACTGGCACCAACACCAATGAACTCCTTGCGTACACAAGTTCCACCCTGGATAAGTCCATGTCCACTCACTTCGAGGGCCCCAAGCTGAAGGAGCCAGACATTGAAGGAAAATACCTGGGCAAACTGTGCGTGTCTGGAATGCTGGACCTCTCGGAGGATGGGATGGATGCTGACGAGGAAGATGAGAACAGTGACGACTCAGACGAAGACCTTCGGGCCTTCAACTTGCACAGCCTTAGCTCTGAGTCAGAAGACGACACCGAGCATCCTGTGCCCATTATCATCAGTAATGATGATGGCAGGCACTTGCGGAGTTTGTTGAAACCCTTGGCTGCTGAGGCCATTGAGCAGCTGCCAGATGACTGGAAGAAGGAAAAGAAGGCAGTGACGTTTTTTGATGATGTCACCGTTTACCTATTTGACCAGGTATCATAGACTTCTATTTATATTGTAGAGAATTTCAAAGTGTGAAACTGCGGTCTGATTTGGTTTTATTTTTAAAATTTAGAGTTCTATTTCCTTTTATGTGTGTGGTGTTTGGGTATGTGTTTGCATGTGTGTGGGGGCAGAGGGTGGTGCCAGTGTCTTGCTTGTTCACTTTCCACGTTATAGAGAGGCAGGTTCTCTCACTTAAACCCAGAACCGGTTGATTGAGCTCATCTCGGCCAACTTGCTCTGTCTCCGCTCTTGGTGCTCTGGGAGGACAGGTGCACCCTTCTTCTCAGCCTTCCCATGGCGATCGGGACTTCACTTCAGTCCTCTTCTTGCTTGGCAAGTGCTTTACCGCCCACCGCTTTTATTTTCTGGCTCCACAGACACCCAGCCTTTTGGTTCCATTGTTCTTTGTGCCAACTTCCCCTCACTGATGCAAACCACCCACATCATCACCACCACCACCCCCAACGTGGGGCAGTGCCCTGTGCCTTGACTCTCATGCCACAGGCTGGGATTTGAAGTCTTAGAAGTAGCCTTTTCATGATGACTGCTACCTGGCATGTGACTGGGCTCCAGGTTATCACACTCAAAAGACAGGTAGTGGAAGCAAAGCAGATGTCTTGGCCACCTCATACCATGAGCTCAGGACAAAGCATACTAGGTTCCCCAGGAGGGCATCATCCATGTCATTACAGCTGTGGTCTTGTTCGTTTATTTTATTCGTTTGGTTTTTCCGAGACAGGGTTTCTCTGTGTGTGTGTAGCCCTGGCTGTCCTGGAACTCACTCTAGACCAGGCTGGCCTTGAACTCAGAAATCTACTTTTCTCTGCCTCCTGAGTGCTGGGACTAAAGATGTGCACTACCATGCCTAATTTTGTGGTCTTGTCTTCTAGTTGCTGTTGAGGCAGCAGACTGATAATGTGGAAGTCATTTGAGACTGGTGACATTCCAAGAATCGACAGAAATTAATTTTGCATAGGACGTTTGCATTCAGTTAAGGAAGAGAGCCCTGGGCATTCTTCCTGGATCTCCTAACAGTTCCTCTGAAATTAGTTGACCAAATTTTAGAGTCTGACAATTGGCAGTAACACCCAACACTTGGGTACAGGCCTAGAACAGTTGCTGGCAGGGAGCTCTAGAGATGGTGGCCAGCAGCAGCTCCTGCAGGGTAAGTCTAGAGAGTATAATATGCAGACAGCAGGACAGCCCTTCTGCTTTGGCTTAGTGTGTGCTCTGCTTGATGGGTAGGTAAGCTTTTTGAAAATGGAATGGCTTATAAATGAAGAACTCTTTATTCTCTCACAAGTGTATAGACTTGTGTCTGCTCACAAGTAGAGGTCAGAGGTCTCATGTCTTTCTTGATTACTATCCATCTTATTTTTGAGACTGGGTATCTAATTGAATCAAGATCTTCCCGTTTTAATAACCTAGCTTTAAATTTAAAAACAAAAACAATCCTCTGCATCACTTGTATGCCTGGTTCCCAAAGAGGTCATAAGAGGGATCCCCTAGAACTGGAGTTGTGAACTACTATGTGGGTGCTGGGAATCGAACCCAAGTCCACTGGAAGAGCAGCTAGTGCTCTTAACTGCTGAATCACTTCTCCAGGCTCCAGACACCTGGTTTTTTCTATGGTGTTGGGGATTAAGCTTGGGTCTGCAGGCTTTCAAGTGTCTTCTTCCTTGGGGAGCTTCTGGAAGGCATTGTAAGATTTGTTAATCTCTCCGAAGAATGGCTTTCAAGCAAGCACTTTACCAACCAAACCATCTCCCTAGTTCCTTCCCTCCTCTGTGTTCTTTGTTTAGTGGGCTTTGTAAACTTTGAGTTGCTAGTTTATATGGATGTTAATGGATCCCAGGGCCTTGGGCTGGTAGTGTGCTGTCATTGCTATACAACCCTTGTCTATGTTTTTGAGACAGACAGCTATGTACTGTCTTTGAACTCTCCCCATAGTTCAGGCTATCCTTGAACTGAAGGTTTTGCTACCTTGGTCTCCTAAGTTCTGGGGTTGTAGATGTTAACCCTGAATTTGCTTTTTGAATCAGATTATGATTAAGCTTCCAAGTCATGGGGCTCAAGAATGGTTCCCACTGTTTGCCAGAAGGTGCAAGGTCCTTGGTGTCTCAGATACTGCTTGCCTGTTTTTTGCTTCATTCTCAGAACTAAGCCATTGGCTTCATCTTGGCCCCTAAGAAGCAGCTTCTTACAGTCCTGCAGTGGAGGCTTCCAGGCCCTGTTCCCTTTATCCCTAGGACCTGTACTCTGTCACCTTTCTTTTTAGAAAGCTTCTCAGGGCCTGGGCTACAGCTCAGCCATAGAGAGTGCACCTGGCTTGGTGAGCCCTAGGTGGCCAGCAGCAGATCAAAGTAAGCAAACAAAACCCCTCCCATTTACTGTTGCATGTGGGATTAGATGGGTGGTGAAAAAAGAAAACATACCTGGCTAAGGCTGATTCCTGGGCAGGCCCAGAGGCCCTCTCCCACCCTCTGCTGCTTCCTGGGTTCTTCCTAAGCCTGACCTCCAGAACCATCGGCCCAGAGAGGACCTGCCTCTTTTGTTTGTGGAGTTTTTGGCTCTCTTGTTGCTTTGCTTAGCTTTGCTGTTTGGTGCTGTCTTTGGCTGTGATTTCAGGGCCGAGGCTAGATTGATGAGTAGGGAAGTGTCTTCTTCCTTGGGGAGCTTCTGGAAGGCATTGTAAGATTTGTTAATCTCTCCGAAGAATGGCTTTTGGTTTCATGATGTTTTTTTTTTTTTCTTTATTGTAAACACTTTTATTTCCTTGATTCCTGCTTCATGTTTACCATTTCCTTCTACTCACTTGGATTTATTTTGCTCTTTATTTTTTAGTTTTTTGTTGTTTTTGTTTTGTTTTGAATAAGTGTGGGTGTTTTGCCTGCATGTATGTCTGTCCACAACATTCACACAGTGCCCTCAGAGGCCAGAAGATGGCAGCATTAGATCCCCTGAAATTATAGTTACAGATGGTTGTAAGGCATTTTGTGGGTGCTGAGAATCAAACCCAGGTCCTTTGGAAGAGTAGCCAGTGCTCTTAATTCCTGAGCCATCTCTCCAGCCCCTTTTTCTAGATGCAGATAAAAACTTTTCTATTAGACTTAAATAGTATAAATTTCCTTCTTGCTGCTATAATTGCTTTCCACAAATTTTAAATATGTTGTACTTTATTTTCATCCAGCTCAATTTTTTTTTCTCATTTTTCTTAAGACTTTCTCCTTGGGGCCTGGAGAGATGGCTCAGAGGTTAAGAACACTGGCTGTTCTTTCAGAGGACCAGGGTTCAATCCCAGCACCCACATGGTAGGTCACAACAGTCTGTAACTCCAGTTCCAGGGGATCTGACCCTCACACAGATATGCATGCAGGCAAAACATCAGTGCACATTAAATAAATAAATTTTTAAGAAAAGACTTCCTCCTTGACCCATTAAAGACTTATATGTATATTATATCATTTTTAAAACTTAGAGATTTTCTTTTTTATAGTTATTGCATTTATTTTATTCATTTATTATATTTTATTTATTCAGTATGTGCTTAGTCATGCCACAGTGTGCATGTGGAGGTCAGGGGATAAGTTGAGGACTCCATGTGAGTCTGAGAATCCATCAGACTGGTGGCAGGCACCTTTACCCATGGAGCATATCCCCCAGTTTTCCCACTTACTTGAACTTGAGAGAATTGGTTCTCTCCTTCCACTCTGTGGGTCCCAGGGATAGATCCAGGCTATCAGCTTTGGCAGCAGGCACCTTTACCAACTGAGTCAACTGGCTGGATCCAGTTGGAGATCTTTCTGGTATGGACTTGTAATCTAATTCAGCTATGGGGCCAGTGAGATGATGGCAAAGATTATAGGTGTTTGCTGCCATACCTGGCAGATATAGGTGCCCACGGTCTAACCTCACACCCTCATCCTTAAGTGGCAGGCACTTTATGGACTAAGTCAGTTTTCAGTGGTGTGCTTGGGTTCAGGGGTGCTGTTTGATTGTTTCGGTGTGTGTGCATACATGTGTATATACACACACACACACACACACACACACACACACTAGCAAGATGGCTCAGTAGGGAAAAGTGCTTGCTCCCAAGCCCGGGAACCCAAATTCAGTTTGTGGGACCTACATAGAAGGAGAGAACTGACTCCCACAAACTGTGCTCTGACCTCCACATGTGTGCCATGGCATGTGCAGTCTCATCAGCCCCACAGAGTGAATGAGTAAGTGTACAAAAGCAATATGATAATTTTTGTAAAGAGAAAGAAAGACCTCAAGGCAGATGGTTTTTTTGTTCACCCTGATGGTTCTGTCTTCAGTGCCAGTGCTCCTGGAGTCCTGTGTCGTCTTGTCATACTTGGAGTAGTTCAGTCAGCTTCTCTTAGCTTCTTTTCCCCCTAAACCCACTATCAACCTTTCTCTGTCTCATCCTTACTCCTGGAGGGTATCTTCTCTGACCACAGCTTCTGAATTGACAGCTCTTTGCTGATAGCATTTGCCCCACTGTTTGAACTCTCTTCAGATAATCCCAGTGCTTGTGACCTTTGGCGCCTGTGTGTGCAGTGAGGTTGTCCTGGCTCCTTAGAGGCTGGGGCACTTTAGATGTTATTTTCCCATCATGCTACAGGCAAGAGTATTGATATGTTTATCTTAGGTCTTCACAGCTGGCTTGAGGCCACCAGCTCCAGCTAGCCTCCTGTGAGCTTCTTGATCAGTGCTAGTTCCTCTTTGCTTCTGTGGCCTGTGATGGACCCACTGGCCAGGCTGGAGCTCATCCCATCACCCCCATAGTCAGGTTTCACAGCTTTGGTGTATTGTTTGGGGTCAGCTCAAGGGTAGGCCCAAAAACTCCTCAACACTTGTCTAGTTGCTTTTCTGAGCTCCTTCCCTTGGTGATAAATAGCCCTGCAGTCCCAGCTCTGCACACCTTGGTCCTCCAGGCAGAAAGATGGTGCCCGAGTCTGCCACACAAGAAGGGAAATCAGATCCACCATCAGGGGTCTTCTTCAGAATCATTCATCGGATTGCATGGAGATGGGGTTACAGGAACAGAGCAGAACAAGGAGACAAAGGAACCTTGAGTTACCTCCTCTGAGGAGTGTAAGAGCCTCTCCTTTCCAAAAACTAGAACCACAGGCTTTCACAACAACCCTGTCCAGGCCAGGGCATTCCAAAGGCATTCCAAACCTTCTCAGAGGTTTCCAGACTGTCTCATACGCCTTGTGCAGATACTAGAGCTACATTCAAAAGATCACATATGGCCAGAATTTCACCATATATAGCGGTACAGGCCTGTAATTTTATCATTTGGGAAGCTGAAAGATCAAGAGATTGATACCAGTGGCAGCTAGATAGCAAGTTTGAGACCTGTCTGGGTTACATAGTGAGGTACTGTTGCTATGAGGAAAGAAAGAGAGAGGGGGGAGGGAGGGACAGAGGAAGAAAGGAAGAAAAAAAGAAGGAAAGGCAAGCCAGCATTGAGGAGGCAGAGGCAGGTGGATCTTTGTGAGTTTGGGCCAGCCTGGTCTAAAGAGTGAGTTCTAGGACAGCCAGGGCTAGAGAAACCTGTTTTGGGGAGGGGTGCGGGGGGGGGCAGGGAGGGACAAAGGAGGCTGAAGAGAACTGGTCTTGGTGATGCACACTTTTAATCCCAGCAATCTGAAGGCTGAGAGGCAGGCAGATATCTAGAGTTTAAGGCCAGCCTGGTCTGCATAGTGAGGCTGTCAAAAGTGTGGGGGGGGCCTGGAGAGATGGCTTATGGGTTAAGAACAGCGATTGCCTTTGCATAGGACCTGTATTCCCAGCACCCATTTGGCAGCTCAAAATCATCTGTAACTCCAGATCCTGAGAACTTGATGCCTTCTTCCTTACATAAAGTAAATAACTTTTTAGGGCACCTCACCAGATGAGCCTGTCAGCCTGGTTAGATCTGTGGGCTTGAAAAATCTAGAATATTTGTTTGGCTTTTCAGGAAACTCCCACCAAAGAGCTGGGGCACTGCGGAGGAGAAGCACATGGTCCTGGGCCCAGCAGTCCAGCAGCATCCTCAGGTTCACCCTACCTGGGCAGGTGCATGAATTCAGAGAGTTCCACGGATGAAGAAGGTATTATACTGCTGATGAGTTGCAAAGGCAGTAGGAAAGAACATTCTTTGGGGGTTTTGTTTTGTTTGCTTGCCTTTGAGACAGTGTCTTACTATATCAACCCCACTGGCCTGGCACATAAGAGAGATCCCTCTATATTTGCCTCCCAAGTTCTGGGATTAAAGATGTGTGCCATGACACCTGGTTTATGCTCACATTGTTGGAAAGGAATATCACTTGTTTTTAAATGACCCCTGAAGAAACATATTCCCCATCTGTTGGTGGATTTTGTTGTATGCCCTAGGCTCCCTCTCCTTATCGTGAATTGATTGCATAAAGTGATAACAGGGTGCTGTTCTTACTACAGGTGGAGGCTTTGAATGGGATGATGACTTCTCCCCAGATCCTTTCATGTCAAAAACAAGCCTTCTGGGTTCCAAGCCTTCTCTTCAAACCTCCAAATACTTTTCTCCCCCACCACCGACCAGGAGTGCAGAGCAAAGCTGGCCACACGTGTCCCCCTGCTCCAGGTTCTCCATCTCTCCTGCCAACATTGCCAGCTTCTCTCTCACACACCTCACAGACTCAGACATTGAACAAGGAGGTGAGAGGAGCCCTGCATGTGCTGGGGGCGGGGCCATGGCAGAGGCATGATGGCTTTCAGCCAGGAGTGCTCATCTATCCTAGACCCAAAGGAATGATGATCTGATGCTATTTTAGTCTTTTCTAAGTAGATTATTAATTTGCTTGAAAATTCTCAGTAGTTGGTAGGGGTGGTTCCTCAGGTATACTAAGGACATTGTTCTACTATTGAGGTACATCCCCTCACTGGGGGATTCTAGGCAGGGGCTCTACCACTGAGCCACACCCCAGCCCCTCACTGAGGGACTCTAGGCAGGAGCTCTACCACTGAGCCACACCCCAGCCCCTCACTGGGGGATTCTAGGCAGGGGCTCTACCACTGA